>SNVD02009214.1:0-36469 GCA_013180625.2 Boswellia sacra | reverse complement strand
GTGTTGGATTAGGAAATGTCTCATCCTCCATTATAAGAACATAGAAGTCTGCTGGGAAAACCAATTGATTCACCTGCACAAGCACATCTTCCACAACTCCCTTGGGATATGCACTAGAACGCTCAGCAAGTTGAATGGTAATACCAGTTTCCGCAAGAGGTCCAAGATTTAAAGAAGCATAAATAGAATATGGCATGATATTAATAGATGCTCCTAAATCTAACATAGCTCTTTCAAACTTTGTTCTACCAATGGTGCATGAAATGGTGAACGTACCTGGATCTTTGCATTTCGGAGGAATTTTTCTTTGTAGTACAGCTGAAACATTTTCCCCCACGCTTACTTTTCTCATTTCCCTTCACTTTCTCTTGTTGATGCATAACTCCTTGAGAAATTTTGCATAACGAGGTACTTGCTTAATAGCATCCAGAAGTGGTATATTTACCCTCGAATCTTGCGAAAAGTTTCCAGGATTTCCTGTTTCTTGTTCCTCCTTCTTGATTTTGCAAAATCTGCTAGGAAAAGGTGGAGGAGTACATATGACGGAATTTTGAGTTTTTAAGGTCTACCTTAGAAGATGATGTTTTGTCATGTGTGAAGTGGTTTCATCCCGTTCATTAGTTTTGTGACCTTTTTTGTGAACTTGTAATTGCTTTCCCTTCTCAAAGTGATTGCACTAGCATTCTCTCTTGGATTGATCACTGTTTGAGAAGGTAATTTTTCTAAGCTCTTGCTCTCGATGTTTGTTCATGTTAGTAGCCAATTGTCCCATTTGATTTTCCAGGTTTTGGATACTTGCCCTAGTTTCCTGCTGAAATTGCATTGTGTTAGTAGTAAGTACTTTAACAATGTCCTGGAGATCCATACTTGAGTCTTGTGGAGCTAGTTGTGGTGCTGGTTATGGTTCCATTTGAAATGATTGCTGCACTCTTGATTAATTGAAACCTGTTGGCTGATTTGGTATGGCATTTGGAGTGATTGGTTGATGATTACTATAACTTTGGCTTGGTTGTCCTAGAAATCCACCCATGGCGTTGGCTTGTTCCGTATCTCCTTCTTGCAAAGTTGGACACATGTCGGTTGGATGCTCCGTGGTAGAATATAATCCACATACATAAGATTGATGCATATGTCCTACAGCCATTTTTTTTACAAGAGAGGTAAGCTCAGAAAGTTGTTGTTCAATGTTCGGAGTACTTACCTCATTTACTCTCCTTGGTAGTTGTGGCTCAAATTGGCCCGCTGAATTGTTTGGGAGTTTGCTGCCATGTCGCTAATCAAACGTCTTGCAACATTCGGTGTTTTATTAACCATGCTCCCCACTAGCATCAATGATACTCCTTTCCATTGGTAGGAGACCCTCATAGAAATATTGAATTAGGACCCATCACTAATTTGATGGTTTGGACAGCTAGCACATAACCTTCTAAATCTCTCCTAATATTCATGAAGTGATTCTCCATTGTGTTGTCGAATGCCACGAATATCTTTTTTAATGTTTATAACATTCGAAGTGGGAAAGTATTTCTCTAAAAAGAGTTTACTTATCTCATTCCACGTGGTGATGGTACCTGGTGGTAGATAGTATAGCCATTCTTTCGCCGAATCTGTTAATGAGAATGTGAAAGCTCTCAATGTTATTTACTTTTCGGAAATGCCAGTTGACTTCATATTTGAGCATACCACATGAAATTCTTTAAGGTGTTTATTAGGATCCTCTCCTACAAAACCATGAAATGTAGGTAAGAGATGAATTAGTCAATATTTAAGCTCAATTTCTACCTCAAGTGTGCTGATACATACCGTTTGTTGATCAATAAGTGGAGCTGCTAACATCCTTAGAGTCCTGATCGTTTTCTCGCCCATTGCTCTGATTCAGATTTGATTGAACTACAGAAGATGGGAGGGAGTATGGGTCGTGCAAGGTCAAATTCTGGAGGTGAGGTTGAAATTGACCGATTTAGACCTTAATTCAGGATTTAAGAAACTCTTTATTCTCTAAGTCGTTGATCCGCTTCTCCCCCAGAACATAAATCCAAACACAAACAATCAGGAAAATAACATCAATAATCAGTACTAAAACACACACCAAAATTGCCACACCATAGAAACAAAACCAATCCAACCCAAACGGCGCAAAAACTTGATGCGTTCAAAACTAGCAAGTATACTAGTCGCACAAGTAATAAAGTGATAAGTAAGATATCGTTCCCACGAGGATTGATTCTAATTGAATTTGTTATTTCCAGCAACAATAAACTAAACAGGGGGGATTTTTGTTGAATGATTTACTAAATGAAATAAGAATGCAAGTAAAGAATAACAAAACAGAAAGTAAATTTGAATGAAAAATCAATGGGAGAAAGCTGGTTAAGGGATCCTTCTCTACCACAAGATATGGATTTGCGAATTAATTGTAGAATTGTCATCTAATTACAGCATTGAAGTTATCAACCGTAGATAATAACAAGCTCTATTACCCCAATCTTTCCTTACTTTGTTGTTAAATAAAACAAGCTCTTTATTTAATCTCTATCCATTAAACAACCTAGAACAAGCTCTCTGAGTTTAATTCAATGGATGCATTATGATAAGAAAGATAGGTTGATCTAAGCAATAAACACACAAGCTCGGATTATTTAACTTAGGTTATATTCTCCAATTGTAATCTCTGATCACAATTTTGCTACTAATGATTAGAAATTCAAGACAATTACGGATCAAGATTTCTAGTCTAGCAATAAATCACAACCAGATTATATTCAGTTGGCCACTCAAATACAATCAGCAAGCAATCATAAGCATTAAATATGGGAGAATACAAGCAACTTCAATTAGAGAATTGGATCACAATTCCTTACACAATCAACTTACAAAAACCATATCAGGGGCTTTGAAATCACCCTCAACCAATTCAGATTCAGTTACACATGTTTAAGAACGTGGTAAATACAATACAACATGGAGACATTCCAGAAAATGAAAGGGAAGGGAAAAACTTAGCAAATTTGATGTAATTCTCTTTGGATTGTAGTTCTTCCTCTTTCCAAGCTTCCTTTCTCCTTCAAGAACTCCAAGAGATGAAAGAATTCCAGAGCTGAAGCCTCCACCACGTTCTCCCCTCTTCAAGTTATGAAAATAAAACCCTAAAATGTGTTTAAATACTCTGCTACAGTGACTTGCTACAGTGCCCCGTATTATACATGCTACAGTGCTTGTGGAATTATATTTCTATACATCTCACACTGTTTTGATTACAACTTTTGGTACACTGAATGGATTTATAAACCGTAAATTTCTCCAGAAAATAGACTTCGAGAGCTTTCCAACGGTATATAACATGTCATCGGGTTCATTGTATATCAATACAATTAAATCCGAGAAGATCACTGACTAGCAGAGGTGAAAATGAAGGGTTTTACTCCATTTTTGTGCAAGTTGCTCCATAACTCCTACAAACAACAAAACCACACAAAAACATAAAAATACCAAGGAATATAGCAAAGAAACATGGACGAATTGATATAAAAGTAATTCATAAATAGACACCTATCAGATGTTAAGATAGTAGACTATTCTACGAACTTTTACAAGTATTCGCTTTGTGATTTTGATCTCATGATTTTCATCATATGAACTATAGATCCTCAAGTTTCACATTAATTTTGTTTCACCCAAAATTATTGAGATTTCAATTTTTAGTAGATTTTTGAAATAGTACTGTTAAACTGGATTTCAAACCACTTTATGGGACAAATGAATTTGCAAAATTTATTTAGGTGCCTTAATGTTCTTCAAAAATTACAAAATTTTATATTCTGGATATTTGATATGTCCATTTTGTTTTTGAAAATTTTTGTTTGGTGTTGATAAGAATATAAATTTATAAAAATCTTTAAAATAGGATAATGTATTAAGTGTTTTGCTCACTGAGTGTTATGATAGCCACTGTTCCACGAATTTTTATGATAACTTGCATTGTGATTTTAATCTAAAATTTTTTATCAGAAATGTAGACATGAACACGCTTTATATGAAATTCATTTCATTGAAAATTATTTAGAATTTGGTTTTTAATTGATTTTTGAAATAGCACTATTATCCTGAAAGCTAAAAAGTTTTAGTATGTAACCCGATTTTGAATATTTGTTTACCTATCCAAACTATGTTCAAAAATTATGAAATTTTACATTATGAATCCTCCACATAATTATTATTTTGTAAATTTTTATGATGTTTTCATTAGTATAAAAATTTATAAAAATGGTTGAAATAGTTTGACTCATTGTCAAACACTATTTGGCATAATCTTTGTACCAAAAAAATAAATCTGGTCGAAAAATTTTTTTTATATCAAAACTTTATAATAAAATTATTCGAACAACCTATACGTCTAGAACACTACTGTAAAATTGGAGAGAATTTGATTTGTGGTTTGTGCTTTAAAAATCAAATATTGTGTATTGTTAATAGTTGGAAGTGTTGGAATTCGAAGTCCGAATTAAGGATTTGTAATGGGCTGAATTAGTTGTATGAAAGTTGATTATTTTACCATGTTGATGTTCATATATTAGGAGGATGATGTCTTAGCTTGTGAGGATTTGATGGGAATTAGAGATGAAAAAATACTTGGAAAATATTTCAATGCCTAAGGAAAAGAGTTAGACGGTTGGGATTCGATTATGATGTGGAACCTTTAGAATTTATTTATAATCATTCTTAATATGATTAGTTTACATGCATAATTAGAAATATATTTTGGTATGAAAAGCTATTCTTTACAAACTGTTCGGAAGTAGAAATGATTCTTATGTTACGTATACTATCTATATAAGTATGTTTTGTAAGATATGTATTTGTTTATAAGTGTTGAAAATTACATGTCCAAAACTTATTAAGTATTGTATACATTTATAAATAAAGTTGTTTTAACTACAATATTACGTTTTGAATAGTCGTTTTTGAAAATATATAAAATTTTTTGATAATTTCAAATAAATTTAATTTTATGCATACAAGTACTTTATAAATATAAACACTTTTATTTGCATATTATGTATAGCTTTCATAAAAATACATGTTCTTATTGGTATTTTGAAATTAGTATTAAGTGAAATTCACGTTAGAGTGCTTTTTTTGATATATGTGAAAACAGTTATCATTTCAAAATTTAAGTTTCATAATTTTTAATGAATGGAAAGTACTTTTTAAAAAACTAGATTTTAAACAACAAAGATCTTTTCAATTTTCTTAAATTAAATATTTAACAAAGTAAGTTGTTTTTTGAAAGTTCACTTTCATTTAATTATTTAATTCCTTTATCAAAAGGTTAAGATCTACTAAACTCCATACTTTCACGTCTCTCTAAAATGCTTTCCAAATCAATTATCTTGGTTTTAACTATTTTGTAAGAAAATTATTTTTGTAAGAAATAAAGTTTATATATGAAATTATTTTGTAAAGGGTTATTTCAAGTATTTTGAGATTTATAAGATTTCTGAAATCAATATTCCGCATTATAAGTTATAATAAGAAAATAATTTTGGCGCATTGTCCATAGCATCCCTATATGTTATGATATGACTGCATAGGGGCCATCTCTTGAGACTGTGTGAGAATCACGAAGTATCACACACAATATAAAGTGCCACATGTAGATAATACGATATGTTATGGTTTCAACAAGATATATGAGTTGATGTGCACAATATTATATGATATGTTTGATTGTGAATTAATCCTCTGATATGATATGGCTGCGTGACATGAGCTACTATGAAACTGTGCATTTGGATAATATTTTGAGCTACTACGAAATTATGTTTTTTGGTATTGGTTTAATGCTCTTATTAAATTACAATATTCTGAATTAATTATGCTCTTTTGTATGTTTTATGAGAATTGATATGATATTTTGTTATGGTAAATATGATTTATATATTTTCTTTTTATATGCACCTAGTGCGGGTATTCTTTACTGAGCTGACGTTCTATATTTATGTTGATTATTTTATATGGTCTCCGATAAAATGTTTTAGTAATTATTTTCTTCAAGCATGGGATTATCTCATTATGTAAAATTATCATTATTAAATATCTATATTGCATAAAAAGATTTTTAATATAAAAACACGTTAGGATTGATTATGCTTACTGAGTTGACGGCTCACCCCTCGTCACCGACACTTTTGTAGAGAAGTTTTAGTGACAGGGTTAGAAGATTGGATATGGAGTTATTGAATTTTGTATAGATTCGAGTGATCAAGTGAAGGGATGGTTTTGGATTTAATTCGAAGTAAAGTTAGATCGACACTTCTAGACTACGTATGCTTACTAGGTAGTTAATGTGAAGTATAGGTATTATCATTGTAATGGATAAGCATACAATATTATTTCAAGTTTATTTGGGATATTTGACGTAGTAGTATTGTATAAGTTATAAAAAAAATAGATGTGATTTCTGTAGCAATCGGATTAGTTACGTAATGAAAGTGTGATAGATCTAGGGCGTCACACACACACCGTGAACATAGAGATTTTGTTTTAAGATATTGTACGATCGCCATAAAAGGATTTGGATGTTTAACATTAGTGACTATGCTTTTGACATTGGTATTAGAGCCTTCTTGGTAATCATCATTTATGTGATTTTTATAGTAATTTTTGTTTCTATAGTTCTACTCATTGTATGATTGTGATTTTTTGAATATGGTAGATAATGATGTTATTAGTCCACTAATAAAATTTTGTAATTTTTTAATCATCCGTTTAAGAGATATTCTCAATCAAAATTAGGATTTCTGTAACTTGACCAAGAATTCTGATCACTTTTGTTTTTGTTTAGATATGATTTTTATGCCATTAGATTCTAGGGTTAATTCTAATTTGCCCCCTGAGGTTAGGCCAAAAGAAATTGAGGACCTCAGTTTTCTGAAACTCAAAATTACCCCCTGAGGTTACTGTAGCACCGTTAGATTTAACGGAAAATGTATTAAATAGTAACTTAACGCTTTAGAAACCATTTAGAAAAGGGTATTATAGTCTATTTTATTGCTTATTAGCATTAAGTTATTATTCAATACATTTTTTGTTAAATCTAATGGTTTAATACATTTCCCGTTAAATCTAACGGCGCTACAGTAACCTCATGGGGCATTCTTAGATTTTAAAAAACTGAGGTACTCAATTTCTTTTAAGCCTAACCTCATGGGGTAAATTAGAATTATCCCTAGATTCTATTCAAAATCGTCTTTCTACCCACATAATTGTTCAATTTGGATTTTGGACTAAAAAGATATGCTAGGTAAAAGTTTGGGTATTTTTTTTTTAATAATCTGAGAATTTTAGGGTTTCAAATTAAAGCTCAAATTTTTAACGCCTACTCTCACAGATAGAAATTGAGATTCACCCACATACGAAGAGGCTGTGTATGGCGAATTTGAGCAGACCATTGAAACCAACGTGGAGAGATGATTCCAACCATCCGACGAGAATTCAAATTCGGCAAAAAGAAGGTGGCAAGTGGACGACACTCTTTACCTTGAGGCACATCCAGGAGGCTATTTGTAGCTCGAACTGCAACCCAAGCAGCTAGAACTTTCCCCACTCTCGCCTTGGAGTGTGTGGTGGCGAGTGTCACCTCATCCATTGTCCATTTTGAGCACCATTTTCTCCTGTGAATTCAAAATTTAATTTTTTATTTTTCTGTAACTTTTCCAAAAAATTTTTGACATGATATTTATTTATTTATATTTATTGGTTTTGTTAAATAAACTTTCTAAACAATGAGCCTCAATTTTTGGGCAAAAAATTATTTTTTGACACGGAAAATTATACTATGCTATTGTGAACTTGTTTGGAGTGTATTGGTTACATTAGATTCGATAGGATGGGATGGAATATGATAAGTTTGGATAAAATATATTACTATATTGTGTTTGGCATAGTCTTGGATAAACAAAAAAAATTATAATTAGATTAATTCAAATTTTATTTGGATTAATTAAATAATTTAGAGAAAAATTAATTACATAAAAAATTTAATTTTAAAATTATTTATGTATGAATTTTTTTATATAATTATTTTTTAAACATACATTAATTAATTAATATAATAAATTTTAAATTATTTTAATTAGTTATTTATTTATACTCTTATTTGATTATATTTAAATAACATAAAATATTTATGATTTCTTTATGTTGAATCTGTGTTGCATGTTGATCACTCAAAGGAATTATAATAATTTTTTAAGAGTAATGCTACTTATACAAACTACTTATACAAACTCACCTATACAAACTGACGTGGCATAATGTGATTTGATAAATAAATGCACTGATTTGATAAATATATATTAATAATAAATAACATTAATAACATGGGTGATGTAGCGATCATATAGAGATACTACGTCAGTTTGTATGTGTGAGTTTGTATAAATAGTTTGTATGAGTAGCATTACTCATTTTTTAATACACATCACCCCTTGTCCATCCTAAACAAAAGGTAAGGCAGGGCATAAAATCTCGCCAACTTAGTGCTTCTGTATGCTCCATTATCCAATGCCATCTTCCTTAATGCCAAACCAAACACGTTTTAAATTGAACATAATACAGTTACGCTTCTTTATATGCTATCCAATTTAGTCAGCCAACATGCCCTATGTGCTATATGGTGCCATGTATATGCTTATGGTTAATTTTAAAGCATGAATATAATTTTTTTAAAATATAATTAAATTCATTTAATGACACATCCTAGTATATTATACATATTCTATCGTTTATAGCAGTATGTCATTTTTTCAGATTTGATTACATTTATTTTATGTTTTTTTTTTTTTGCATTTTATAAATGCATCAATTCAATAAATCTATTTTTTTTAAATGGAAACAAGACAATAGTGATGATTATGAACATAGTGATTTTTTGACCTTGTGGTATGTGAGAATTATTCAAAATTAATGGAGGATTTGTGAAGCCAAAAATACATGTGTTATATGTATGCTAATAATTAATAACCCTTCATTTTTTGTGCATTAGTAGATAACATCTAAGAAAATTGTAGCTGATCACAACAAATGAGAGAAATTGGAGGGTGGCAATTATGACATTTGGCATCACAAGATCCAATACATCCTTGATGAGCAAGAGGTTTTGGAAATCTTGACCTAATCCATGAACCCACCTGAGCACGCTAATACTGCTCAACATCGATCCAATCATGAGGCTTATTAAGATTGGCTTAAGAGAGACTATTGTGGACACTTTACCATATTAAGCAGCATGCACAATGAC
The DNA here is from genome assembly GCA_013180625.2 of Boswellia sacra. Lineage (NCBI taxonomy): Eukaryota > Viridiplantae > Streptophyta > Magnoliopsida > Sapindales > Burseraceae > Boswellia > Boswellia sacra. Next base: position 27,168 of record SNVD02009214.1, on the reverse strand, counting down.
TTGATCAGTACATTTGAGGAGTATAATACCGCTCATAGCATGTGGGATGCCCTGAAGGTCAAGTATCATGGAACCTCTGCTATTAGGTTATGTGCTTTGACATTAAAGTTTGACTCCTACAAGATGCACTCAAACTAGACCATTAAGAAGCATCTTAGGACAATGTCAACCATGATTTGTGAGCTTAAAGCAACAGGTAACATCTTGACTAATGAACAACAGGTCCAAGCTTGCATACACTCCCTTCCTGATTCTTAGAAGCACATAAGGGTTAATATGATGCACAATAAGAACATCCATACTTTTGATGATCTATCATGTCACCTTAAGGTAGAAGCTAAGTGCTTAGAAGCAGCAAAAGCTTCAAAAGTTACCCATTACTTGATTGAAAATAATTCGCGCAAGGCAAATGGGCCTAGCACAAGTAGAATGCTTCTAGGAAAGGAGGCAATGAACTAACGCCCAAGAAGGCAAAGAAAACCAGCTGTAATTAAGCAAGGCAAGCGTGGAGGTAAGGGCAATGCAGGTAATTACTACAACTGTGGCAAGGAAGGACATTTCACTAATGATTCCATTGAGCTAAAAAAGGTACTCCCTGACTTTAGTTCTCGTGAAATTTTTGTTTCAAGTCATGCTATGGTTGCTTATACATTCCAGATTGGGTTACAAATTCAGAAGCAACCGAACATGTCGGAAGGGACTGAGTTAGGTTCGTGGAGTATCATCATTTGCCGGTCGAAAGCCATGAACTATACATAAGGAATGGAGCTAGCATGGAAGTGGTGGCATTGGAACCTACAAGTTGGTATTTCGTGGAGGACACACTCTATTGCTTTATGATGTCTTGTATGCTCTTGACGTTCAACAAAACTTGCTATCAATAGTTAATTTGCTTAAGCTAGGACTTAATTTGATGTTCAAAGCCACTAATGAACATTTCTACAAGTCGAATGGTTGTTAATCCTCTAACTAAGCTGATAGCTCGAGATGCTTATCATGCTCATGTTAAGAGTTAATGATTGCGTAGATTGTGATTTACTTGTACTATTTTTCGAGTTAACCATGATGTTAGATATTTTGTTATTTGGGCTATTATTTATGAACTTTGATGTTTCTTTGTCTATCACAAAGCTATGACATGATTCTTGTTTAGCACACACATTGAAAGTATGTCAACAAGCATGGATCGGCTCACTCGCACAAGTGATCACCTTTGGTGCTTGAATAGTGAGCAAAGATGAGACACAATCAGCTTATGATGCTAAGATATTGAGCTATGACACATTTATTCGAATGTCACCTTGGAAAGAGCCAAGATGAGGTTTTAATTTATTTAAAGACCAAATATGGATAAAATAGATCCCACTAACCATATGTAGCCTATATGTTAGCCAGATGTGGAACCTTAATATGGTGTTGTGATTAGCGAGCATATAGAGGATTCGGGTCAAATGTCGTGTGGCCATTGAACAAAGATCTTATAGTGTTTGAAATAAGACATACACTCTTTTAAAAGGAAATTCCACCGTAGGATGTATTTCATACTACATATGCTTGGTGACCAATAGAAGGAAGTGAAAGAATGAATCTTTGCTTCTTCACTGTGTCAGGCCTTTTTGATCATTATATTTAATATGATCTACATTTATTATCCCTTATATGACTTTTGACTATATCATGAGGTAGAGATATAGTGTATGCTACTCTAGCATAGAGATGGCAAAATCTAAGGCATCGGTCCTAGCCAAAAATTTTGTCCTTGCCCTCAGAAAAACCCTTGGAAATTTTTTTCCAAGGCGGGTTATGTAATTACCTGGGTTGTTCAACCCAGGGGCTTTAAATTTTTTTTAAGTAACTTTTTTGCTATAGTATTAACATTATTCGTATTGCATTTTACTTGTAAAGGACTTATAGCCTAGTGGTTACCTTGTTGGTGGTTATTAGTTTAGAGGTCACAGGTTTATGACACTTTAAGTCCTTCTTATAACTAAATTTTGGAGATTTAATTTTTTCAGGGCTTCAACCTGGGGTTGGTCTAGAATATAAATTGTATGGGCTGGGCCTTTTAAGTTAAGTGGTTGGCAATGGGCTTCCAAGTTCAAATTATTTAATTTCAATATATAAAATTTATATTTTAAATACAATTTTTATTTTAGATCAAAATCCCTGATTTTTTTCCTGGGTTTGGGCGCAAGGCTTGTACTCCCCTGCCCCGGCCGTGGGAAGCCTCAGTTTTGAAATTTTAACTTTGTCCCCGGCTTTAATACCCATATTTCTGAGCAATTACTCAACATCGATCAGGTCATTTTGCCACCCTTACTATAGCGTGTTTCCTATATTCATGATTGATATGACCTAAAGCAGTAATGTTGAGAAAGTAATTATATCAAAGCTAAGTGATACAAGGGCGATGGGAAGGCTATTTAATATCACATCTGTGATTTATGCTCACTATCGACAAGTTATGTTGCTTCTGGATATTGCAGTTTAATTGTGAACATAAATTCCGATGATGGATTAGCATAACTCCAAGAAATTAAAAAGAGGGATTGAGTATGCTAAAATCGATGTGACCAAATGAGTCTGGGCATAGGAGACACTAGGGATCTTCCATGCTGGTTTGCCTAAGATCTAGCATGGTGCTCCCGAACCTTTACTTTATAGGTGGCTTGACGATCGCACAGCCTATTAACCCACTATGAATTAGTGAAACAATGAGTACGATGATGAGAGAGATGCATTTGTTGTACTAACTATTTGCTAGTTGGGGATTGTTGGATATTGACCTAATTGGGATGCCTATAGTGGGCTTGACTCGTGTGGTAATATTATTTATTTAATTGTATTTAATAATTAAATAAAATAATTCCAACAATTATCTAATATCCTTAGATAATGGTATTGTAACATTATTAGATGATACCCCTTAGATAATAGGATTGTAACATTATCAAATAAGGCTCCTAAATAAGGTGGGGTTTATCAATTAGTGGCTATATAAAGGCTCACACAAGTCCTACAGAAAAATCACTCTACTGTCATAGAAAATAATATCGTGTACTATTTTGGCTCTCTCCATATCTGCTTTCACGTTTCTTTTTTTGTAAGGTTCTTGTACTATGAAACCTTGTGGGTTTTCTAGTAACATTCATGCATCGTGGTGTAGAAATCATGTTTTGAGATATCGTGGGATTGTCAAAAAAGGATCTGGGTGTTTAACATTGGTAAGTACGCTTCTGACAATCTCATTGATCAAACCAAAATTTTGGATTTTTATTTAAAATTAGGCAAAACCCTAGGACATATGTCTTAATATGTGTCTTAACTTTATGGTATTTTTTTTTTTGGTGATATCAATGGTATTATCCCTTATTATTAGCTCATTTAGTTATTGTAGATTGGGTAAGTATACGTTTGACTTTAAGTCCTTATATTGGTTTGTTCAGTAAATTAAGTCCATAAACCTATATTTAATAAAAAATTTGTATTAAATCAATTAACAATAACAATGCATAAGTAAATTTCCAACAACAACTCCCCACCCCCAAACCCAAAACTAAGATTAACTATCATTAGACTTTAGACTTCTTCTTGAACCTTTGCTTGTTGATCTCTTGATGAACCTTTCTTGTCTTCACAAACATTTTCATATTCCACTTGGGTAACTTTCTAATTACTATGCCTTCTTATGAACCAAGTAAACATGAGATCTTCAATAAGATTATTTAGCAACTTTCTAACCAAGCTTACCTTCATGTTCTCCTATATATCCTCATATGATTTCCTTGCATAACATATTAACCATGACCACAAATATTTACCTACTTTCTTTTCTTCATATATGTCTCCAAGAAAATAACCAAACTTCACTTTATCTTTATACAAAAACGTGACTTCATAAACCTTCATTAACAAAACCTTTACTTTGAACTTTACATCACCTTTTTTAGTAATATGACTCCATGCTCTACGCTTTCCTTTACCAACATATTTCAATCTCTTCACTTTTGCTTCCCAACCCTTCTCTTTCTCTTTTATTTTCTTTATTTTTTTTTCAATCCAAGCTCTATTCCTTGCCTATCATGATTAGCTTCCAAGGATTCCGTGATCTTGTGTGAAAACAATGCACCTTCCAAAAACTTTGATTCCCTATCTTTTACCACTTTTCTATACTTGACGAAACATTCTTGGTCACATTTCAAAACTTTCTTTTCATTTAGCTTCATCATCACTAAGGCCAATCCATCTTTAGCCTTCTTTACTTCAACTAATTGTTTCAAAATCTCATCTTTTGATTTGTTTGCTTCGGTCAATTCTTTTATCAACTTCTCATTTGATCTTTTGACCTTTTCTTGTTCACATAACGCTTCAACTCTTTGCCTAGCAAATTCATTTTGTCACTTAGTTGATTCATGCACCAAATCCTTCAATTGATTAATTTCCTGAATCCATTTAGATTCTCGAGATTGGCTTTCACATTTTAAGTCACTAAGAAGTTCACAAAACACCTCAATAGAAACATACTCATCAGATGATTTCTTTACAACAATTCATCTTCATTCAAACTTTTCTCTTTAGGTGGTACTTCTCCACCTCTTTCTTTTTCGTCATAAAAATTCTTTAGTTTTTCTACTTCCTCCGCGAGGATCAATCTCTTGAGTGTCTAACTTGATACATCCCTTTTCTTGATCTTTATCATTGTCTTTGCAAACCATTAGTAACATTCCATTTTCCTCGATTTTATCTTCAGCATAATTTGTTCTTTCTTCAACTCTTTTAGGTGCTTTACACTCATATGAATAATGACCATACTTTTGGCAATTATAGCATTTAATGTGAGCTTTGCATTCATAGGCATAATGTCCATACTTCTGATAAGTGAAACATTGAATTTGAGATCTCTCATTTCTTGAGTTTGAATTTCCTTCCATGACCTCTTGTAGCATCCTTTCCTTGGTCATTATTGTTGTGGTTGGTGGAACCTTTATCTCTACTTCTTCCTTGGCCTTGAGCTCGACCTCTACCATGTTGACTTCTTTCATTACCATGTTTCTCTTCCTTCTCTTTAATTTGTGTCTTAATAAGTTGTTTGGAGATGCTTTGCATTTTATATTTCTCTTTGTGTGCTTGTAATGTACCTTCAAGTTTGTCAATTGTCACCCCTCCAATTTTTCGCCTTGTTTAAGAATTTGAACTATGGTCTTAAATGATGAATCCAAAGAGCGAAGTATCTTCTCTATAATTCTTGCATCTTCTAATTTCTCACCATTTCTTCTCAATTGATTTGAAACAGTTAAAACTCTTGAAAAATAATCATAGATGGACTCACCTCTCTTCATATGTAACAATTAAAACTTGCCTCTTAAAGTTAGAAGACGCATCTTTTTTACTTTTTCTTGTCTTCCATGTGATTTTTCAAGCTTTTCCCACAATTCTCTAGCATAGTCTATATCATCATTTCTTTAAGTTCAACATTACGTAATGCTTCCTGAATGAAGTAGCAAGCCTTTTCATTTCATTGATGTGTTTTTTCAAAATCACTTTTTTCTTGTTGAGATAATAGTTCAATATCTTGCGGCTTATTAAAGCCTTTTTCAACAATTTTCCAAACACCATTCGCTTCAAGGAATCATTCTTATTATATGCCATATTTTGTATTTATTCTCTTTCAATTTTGGAATTAGAATCGAAGTCATATTGCTAGTGCTAATATAGGAGTCAATAATGTCGCAAACAAAATCTTTTTAGACCAAACTAAAATTCTGCAATAGAGTAAAATTAAATATTTTCAACTTTGCTTGCCTTATCAATATTTTCAACATCCAAGGGGTAAAATGATATTTTTGGATCAGGGGCCTGACTGATACTTTTTGAGCCAGGTGGTTGATTAATATTTACTTATTAGGAGGCTGACTAATAACTTGCGTCTCAAGGGCCTGATTAATAGTTTTCACCCAAATCACAAATGGATCGTTTTTTGACTGTTAATCCTAAATATTCTTGTCAGGGTTTGTAGATAGGTAGACAGTCAGTTGATCTAAACGGGTGGTGTTATAGAATCATGTAATCACTCAACTCTCTTAAGCTTACACGACTCAATAACTCTCACAAATCAAATCTATGCACGTACCCAATGCACATGAACCATGCACAATCTAAACAAACAAAATCATAAAGATTTTACAATGATGATCATGAAAAACAAAGACATTCAAGTGCTCTCAACGTTTTCTGCACAAAACACCACTCTCTTTTCCTCTCTTGAAACCTTAAGTGCTTCACCTTTATATAGCATGCGCTAACAGCTCTATTATTCATGTAATCAACAATCCTAATCATCATCAGAGTCTTGCAAAGCTCAAATAGGATTATTAGATAAATATCAAAATATGTAGGAAGTAAAAAGACATTATCTTAATTAAACTAGAACACTAGAAAGAATATCCTAATCCACTAAGATATGGTCAATATAAAACTTCCTATTCAACTAGAATACTAAATCAAGTTATTCTATTCTAGTTAAAAATCTTTCCAATATAAAATATCCAAATTAATGTTTAATCACAAGATGACAAAAATAAATTATGTATTACACATGTATGCCATGTGTCACATTGATACTAATAATCTCCCCCTTTGGCTATTTGTGATGAAAATATTCACATGTTTCTGTAAACAAAATCCTGCACAATTAAGTGTAAGACTACTAAAAACAGAATGTAAACACTTAGTTAAAAATTCACTAAAACATGAATATCCAGCTTTTAGTTATAACAGATGTAACTGTAATAACATAATGAAAATGTCCAGTATCTACACAAAAACAAATATCAGACATAGAACATCAACAGCTTGTGATGTCCAAACTGGTCTGCAGTAAACTCAAAGCAAAATATAAAATCAACATAATATCAATAACTCGGTCTCACAATCATGCTCAACATCACAAACAATCATAAGCTATCACTCCCCCTTAATCAATCATTAAACCTGCAAAACATCATAATCATAAACTGCATAGCATAGTAGTTCAACCACAATTCATGTTCCTGCAAATTTATCAACAAAAACATAAACATAACGTCCATAAACTAAAAATAGAAACATAACATCCATAAACTCTACTCTACTCTACTCCCCCTTATTTTCATAAGAAGAGCAAAAAAAAAAAAAAAAGTTCCAAAGCATATAAAAGATAAAGAAGGTGTAATGAACTCTGGTGCAGCTAAGTCTAATTTAGTTAAGTCTGGCAGACTTGCACACACGCAGCTTTAAGGGGCGCAAGATGGTCTTTCTAGTGGTAGTCTTGTAACGGGTAAGTACTGCTTTGGATGAAGTATCAGTAGAAGTTGATGTGGTAGCTTGCTGAGCACTAGATTTAGTAGAAGTAGCAACAATAGCAACTATCTCACGAATCTCTCTAGCTTGTCTCTCTGATATGGTTTCAGTCTTCTAAGAAATGTCCACCAAGGTTTCAGCAGCTTGCTGTGTGACATGAGGTGAGATGTAACAGAGGTTGATGCAGGTTCTGGTGGTTTGGGATTTTCAACTACTAACTTTGAAAAAGATTCTTTAGCAACTGATTTTGATTGCTTTTTACTCCCTCTTCTTGTCCTTCCTCTTCCTTTTCTTCATTGAAGTATCACCACTTGCTCTTTTCTCAAGCTTCTCTTCAAGACTTTGCAGCTTGTCCTTGATAGCTTGATTTTCTTGCATAAGATCAGCTAAAGAGGAAGTGATTAGAGTTAGCTATTCTGTGATAGATGCCATCTGATCTAGTCTAGGATTTCTCCTTTGTCTAGGTTATCTTCGAGGTATTTCCTTTCTCTCAGGAATATTTTAATCCCTTTCATGAAACCTTTCTTGATGGCTGGTAGAATTTCTTCAGTAATCTCATTATCTTCTAATGCAATCTCATTTTGAATCAATAATGCATGTATCAAACAAGGCAAAACCAATAGTTTTTTGATGAGATTGATAAGTTGCAATTTGAGCAATGCAGTTATACGTCCACAATCCAAGATTAATTGGTCGATTTGTTCCAAGATAGTAAGAAACTTGGCTCTATCCTTTCTAACTTTATTTTGGTGTGTGGATGGAAACCAATTGAATCGAGTGATTTTTTGCAACAAATAATATTTCAAAATCATATGTTTTTTATCGATGCCATCATGTGGATCCCAATGAACCTTTCTACTCCTAGTTCGCTCATATGCAACTGCACTCATGTTCAATTCATCACCAATAGTATGCTGAATTCCAATAGGAATTTCATAAAATTGGTTTATGACATTCGGAGAAAATCTAATCAACTTCCTTCTACAATAAACCTTATGATAGTAATAACTCCTAGGATCATCATTGCATGGCAAAATATTGACATAGAATTCTTGAACAAGAGTTTTAACAGGAGAAGTTAATTTTTTTACCGTCCTCATCCAGTGTCCAGACTCAATTATCTCTCTAAGCTAATAGTTTTCAAAGTCATCAACTTTGACAAGCTTCCCCACATGAATTTCTCTCTTTGAAGTGTATCGCATAAATCTTGTTTCATTCTCTCGCTTCAAGAATTTGTGATTGTGAGGATTAACATGATCTCGCACCTCACCAAGCATGACAGCATCATCCCCACTCATTGCTGGGTCAACTGCAACTGGTGGAGTCGAATTCGAATCTAGTTCCCCAGTGGATGATTGCTCTGGTTCGATTTCTGGGTCAGTATGTTGTTCTTGCTGAACCTGCTGCTGTTGCTGGCTTGTTTCCTCTTCAGTTAAAGAGTTAAAGAATGAAGAAGTAGTGGTTTTGAGTTCAGTTGAAGAAGATGGAGTTGTAGCTTTGCGTTTGGCCATGGTGGTTGAAGAGAGAAGAAAGAAGCTTTGTTGCAAGTTAGATCAAAGTAATAACCAAGTCTGATACAACCTTCACAAAATCGCAATCCAATCTGAACTCTAAAAATTCAAATTTGAATAAAACTTTTTTATAAAATTGAAGAAAGAGAAAAAATCTCTTTGCACAGATTTTTATCTCATTAATTATAGTAATTTCCAAAAATATTTTTGAAAATCTTCATTAATCAAGGCAATCTTATAAGATCATGAGCTTTTAAATCACTAAATTCTTCCCGCCACTGAACAACCTTTCTTTTAAAATTACCTTGCTGACGTGGCTCACCTTATTGACACATTAACACATAAGAAAATAAAATAGAGTCAAACATGAAGCATTGGTCGAAAGTTATACTGCACGTAACTGAAAACAATTAAGCTTTATATAACTGAAATACCTTAGATAAAGTCATTTTAAAATCAAGCATGTATAAGAGTTGATTAAGCGTATATCAACATCAATTTTTATTATCTTAACATTCAATTTTGTTGAGTGGTCAACATGAGTATGCTTCTTACACACACAAATATTAATCTCAACAAGAATTATTGCTATAGAACTAGTAGTTTTCACACATAAAATGAGGTAGCCCTGTTCCATTAGAGTGGGTTGCCTCAACATATTTGCTAGATACATTGAAGCTCCTCTCTAAGGCTAGCTTTCACACATCATAACCGGTAGCACTCTCTGGTTTTGACATTAAATTACTAGTAAAGTTAAATAATCAAAGCAACTCAATCATGCTTAAGTTGAAAATTTGACTAATCATGCTGCAGATATAAAGAATATAACTAAACACAGTGTTTATGCAGATAACTGACAAATGCCTGTAGCCTTTCGTAGTTTTTTCAAATCTCAATGCATCAAGTGCCTTAGTAAACAAGTCAGCTAGTTGATTCTTGGTAGAGATATGCTCAATGTGGATTGTTTTGGATTCAACAAGCTCTCTAATGTAATGATGCCATATATCAATGTGCTTAGTTTTAGAATATTGCACTGGATTTTTTGAGATATTAATCCCGCTAATGTTATCACAAAACAAGGTTATTGAATCTTGATCAATACCATAGTCACTTATGATTTGTTTCATCCAAAGTAATTGAGTGCAACAGCTTCCAGTGGCTATATATTCAGCCTCTGCTGTCGACAAAGAGATGCTATTTTGCTTCTTGTTGTGCCAAGAAACTAGGTTATTGTCTTGGTAAAAGTAACCAACTGAACTGCTTTTCCTATCATCTATGTTTCCTACCCAATCTACATCACTATAACCTGCAAGATATGTATTTGTGTCCTTATAAACCATATTCCAAAATCAAATATCCCATGAGCATATCTGATAATTCTCTTCACTGCTGATAAATTTAGTTCTTTCGAACATGACTAAAAACGAGCACATAAGCCAACACTAAAACTGATATATGGTCTACTTGTAGTTAGGTATAGAAGACTTCCAATCATGGTCCTGGAAAGGCTTGAATTAACATCATTACCTGCATTCTCTTTTGTTAGCTTAATTTTAGTACTCATAGGAGTTCTAAGTGCCTTGGCCTTGTCTAGTTCAAATTTCTTTACCAACTTTTTAGCATACTTTGATTGTAAAATAAATATTCTGCTTCACTTGTAAACCAAGAAAGAAATTCAACTCACATACCATACTCATCTCGAATTCACTTTGCATTAGCTCAACAAACTCATTAGCTTTGACTTTGTTAGTAGAACCAAAGACAATATCATCAACATACACTTGGGCAACAATGAAATAAGTTAAAGCATGTTTAATGAATAAAGTTTTATCACTGCTTCCTCTAGTGTAGCCTCTTTAAATCAAGAAGCTAGTTAATCTCTCATACCAAGCTCTAGGAGCTTGTTTCAAACCATATAATGCTTTAGGAAGCTTATACACAAAATTAGGATGTTTAGGATCAATAAATCCCTTAGGCCATTCAACATAAGTCTCTTCATTAGGATAGCCATTCAAGAAGGTTGTGTTCACATCCATTTGAAACAATTTAAAGTTCAACAAGCATGCAATAGCAAGTAGCAATCTAACATATTCAAGTCTAGCAATAGGTGCAACAGTTTCCTCAAAATCAATCCCTTCAATTTGAGTGTAACCTTGTGCAACTAATCTAGCTTTGTTTCTAATGACTTGCCCATTTTCATCAGTTTTGTTTTTAAAACTGTTTAGTTCCTATAACATATGCATCTTTTGGTCTAGGAACTAACAACCATACTTTGTTTCTTTCAAACTGATTCAATTCTTCTTGCATTGCATTTACCCTAGGCTTGGGCATTTGACCCTACGGGTCCGTGGCCCCGATGCTCATTTGGGGCGGGTCTAGATCCCAAGGGATGTTGCCCCAGCCAGGGTGGGTCCGGGGCCAGATCTGACTTCTAAACCCGTCTGAAACCCCCCCCCACCCTGCATTATAAAAAGGTGTATATGAAAAATTATAAAATATGGACTGATATGTAATTTTAAAGGATGATTTTGATAAGTTTTAATATATATATATATATATATGGGTGTCTTGAAATTTGACAAGTATATAAAAAAAAGTTTTTAAATAGAATGGGTCCACTCTACTAAAATTTGTCTACATATGTATATAAAAAAAATTTAAATATGGTGGGTCTACTTTAAAACAAAATTCCTATAAATTTATAAATGGATAGGGTGGGGCGGAGCAGGTACGAATCTGCCTAAATATTTTTTGCCCCGCCCCGTTCAGGGGGGGCGAGGTGGGGACGAAGGGAAAAAAATAATGCAATGAGGTGGGATGGATATCAGCTACCCCATACCCGCCCCGTCCCGGTTCCAAGCCTAATTTATCCAAACATCTTCTTTTAATGCTTCATTGACATTCTTTGGTTCTATTAAAGAGACATAACAAGTATAACTTACCATATTTCTCACCTTGCTTCTTGTTTTCATTGTGCTTTCTGGACTTCCAATTATTGAAGTTATGGGATGTGCACTTTAAATCCAGGATGGTGGATCTCTCTTAATACCAACATCTCTTATTTGATTCCTGTCCAAATCAGCATTGTCTGATGGTTTATTTTTATCTGAGTTAACTGCACTGATTGTATCTGTCGTAATTGATTCTATTTTACACTCTGCAGCAGTTGAATTCCAATCTCCTGAATTATCTACATCCTCCGTTAAACTAATAATCTATTTTTCTTGCGAATAAATAGAGAAATCATCAATATCATCAAACATTACATTGGCTGATTTCATAATCGCTTTAGTTCTCAAGTTGTAAACACGATAAGCCTTGCTATTGGTTGAGTATCCAACAAAAACTCATTCATTGCTTTTGGCATCAAACTTGCCCAATTGCTCCCTATTATATAAGATAAAGCACTTGCAACCAAAAACATAAAAATATTTGAGGTTAGGTTTTCTTTCTTTCAAAATTTTATAGGGGGTTTGTGTTGCTCTAGGTCGCAAGAACACTTTATGGGAGATATAGTATGTTGTGCTGATAGCTTCTACCCATAGCCTTTTTGTTAGCTTTTTGATATTCAACATGACCCTTGCCATTTCTTGTAAAGTCCTACTCATCCGCTCTACCACTCCATTTTATTTAAGTGTCTTTAGAGCTGAAAATTCATGAAATATACCATGAAATTTACAAAAATTTGCATAGGAAACATTTTTAAATTCTTTCCCATGATCACTTTTAACTTTAACAATTCTACCAATGTTCCTATTTTGTTCATTCTCAAGTTTAACACATAAGTTTCTAAAAACTTCAAATTTGTCAGATTTTCACAAATGAAATCAGCCAAGTAAACCTTGAAAAGTCATCAACAACAACAAAAACATACCTTTGCCCTACAATGCTCTCAATTTGCATGGGTCCCATAAGGTCCATATGCAACAAATCTAGAATCTTAGAGGTGCTAAGGTATGTGTTAGAGCTATGTAATCCTCTTATTTGTTTGCCTAACTGACATGGTCTACAAATACTATTTGGTTTGTCATCAAGAGTAGGAACACCCTTAACTGCTCAATTCTTAGTTAACTTAACTAGGTCTCTATAGTTTATATCCCCTAGCTTTTGGTGCTATAACTCTAAATCTGATATTTTGACAGAAAATGCATTAATATTTGTCAACAAATAATAATTGTCATTTGATCGTGTGCCTTCAAGAATACAATTTTCATGTTTGTCTAAAACCATGTATCTACTTTTTGTGAATTTCACCTCAAATTGGTCATCACAAATTTGGCTAATACTGATTAAATGAGCTTTCAGCCCTTCGATAAACAAAACATTTTTCAACTTAGGCAAACCTTCAACAACAAAGTACCATTACCTAGCACTTTGCTTTTAACTCCATCACCAAACGTGACTATCATGTGTCTTGAGGATCCACTGTCAAAATTCTAAAAATCATTAGCTGTGGATTTTAAAGTAGTAAATGCAACATTGCACGCAGTTACCTCTTTCTTAACCCAAACTGGTTGAGTCTTAGGTGACTGTTTAAACTGTTTAGATTTTTTATGCAATAGATTCAACAGCTTGTAACATCTAGGTCTGATGTGACCTTTTACATCACAAAAATAACAAGTAGGAACAAATTTGATTACCTTTTCTGGGCTTTACTTAAAGGACCTCATGGGTGAAACAAAGACATCTTACCATCTGAGTTTTGAGAACTAGCATTTGAACTTGAACCTGGAATGTCAGTTGAAGATTTAACAAAAACTATTTTGGAAGTTGAAGTAATGTTACCTTCATCGAATCCCAAGCCATGCTTATTTGTGCTTTTTCTTCTAAGATTTAAAACTTGATCTAGTCGAGCTGAACCAATCTTAAGTTCATCAATGCACTTATGAGCTTCTGCAAGTTCATATATAAGTTTCTCAATCTCCTTAGTTTTCTGGTTTTACAATTGTCTCCAGTTCACTCATGTAATCTTCAGCATATGCCTTCTCACATCTGAGAATTTCTCTCTCTTTCTGCAGATTATTGATTTGAGCTTTCTGTTTTTTTCATGTTTCATAAAGTACATTATAAGCAATTTAAAGTTCCTCTTGATAATCGGCTTCCTTCTCTGCATCTGTTTCATCACTATCTGATCTGTTCTGCTCAGTTATGTCAGACACAATTACTTTGCCTTTATCAGACACATTACCAGTAAATGCAACAAAGTTACTAGAATGTTCTTCTTCATCAGATTTAGTTTCTGTGTCATCACCACAGGTTGCACATAAGCCTTTATCCATTCTTCTCTTGAAATTTGGACACTCAGATTGTATATGCTCAAATCCTTCACATTCGAAGCATTGTACTTGGCCTTTCTTATCAAATTTTTCTTGAATCTTCCTAGCTGGTTCTTTGAGAAACTTCTTTGTACTTTCTCAGGATTTTTCTTCTTGAGATTCTTCTTCATAAATTTGACAAAGTTCTTTGTCAAATATGTAATCTGCTCATTATAAGAATCATCACATTCTTTCTTTTCTAAAGCGACAGAAAAAGCAATGTTTTTTTCTTTCTTCCTTGATTTTAGCCCCCTCTCATATGCTTGAAGAGAACCAAGTAGTTCATCAACCCTCATGGTCTTCACGTTATTGCTTTCTTCAATGGCTGTAACCTTAGGCTGAAATTTATTTGATAAAGATCTAAGGATCTTTCCTACAATTTTTGCCTCAGAATATTCACCACCAAGCATGTAAGCAGCATTAGTTATTTTACAAAGTCTAGTATGAAAATCACTTATAGCTTTATCTTCATGCATAGTGAGATTTTCAAATTTTGAAGTCAAGGTAAGTAACTTAAAATTCTTTACCTTTTCTGTACCTTCATGCTTTACCTCAAGAATATCTCATGCTTGCTTAGCAGTTGTGCACTCTAAGATCAACCCCAAATTGTTGAATGTTGATAACACTAAAGATGGCATTGATTCCTTTAGAATTCCAACTTGACAGTCTATATTCGATTTCACTCCATTCGTTTTCAAGTTTCTCAACTCATTGTCCAGCTTCCTTAGTCTTCACTGGTGGTGTCCATCCATGAACAATGCTGGTCCAAACTCTATCATCAAGGGATCTCAAAAAGATCTTCATCTTAACCTTCCAATAGGCATAAGTTCTATCCTTGAGCAATGGTGGTTAAGTGACTGAACTTCCATTCTGTAGTCCTTCTATACCTGCGAAAAAAAAGTTTAATCTACACTAGTATGTCAGTGAACCTGCTCTGATACCAATTGTTAGTTTCTCTAGTGTATGGTTAGTTATTACAAACATAACTAAAATGGTTAAAAATAACAGAACAAAGAATTTTAAGTGGTTAGGCTATCAACCAGCCTACGTCCATGGGCAACAAGAGTTGCAATCCATTATGTTAGATGTGTTTACACTCAACTTAGGACTCTTTACAGTAGTAGTAACCCGCTCACTCACTAACCTAATTGATGTAAACTTGATCACCCTTGATCACAGCCAAAGTCCTTCTCACACACTTCTGATGTTGCTCTTCATAAACTCGTTGGACCGAACTAGAACAGTTTAGTCAGACATAACCATAATAACTGTTACAGAATCATGTAATCACTCAACTCTCTTAAGCTTACACGACTCAATAACTCTCACAAATCAAATATATGCACATACCCAACGTACATGAGCCATGCACAGTCTAAACAAACAAAATCATAAGGATTTTATAATGAAGATCATGAAAAACAAAAACATTCAAGTGCTCTCAACGTTTCTTGCATAAAACACCACTCTCTTTTTCCTTTCTTGAAGCCTTGAGTGATTCACCTTTATATAGCCTACATGAACAGCTATATTATTCATGTAATCATTAATCCTAATCATCATCAAAGTCTTGCAAAACTCAAATAGGATTATTAGATAAATATCAAACAATATAGAAAATAAAAAGACATTATCGTAATTAATTTAGAACACTAGAAAGAATATCCTAATCTAACAAGATATGGTCAATATAAAACTTCATATTCAACTAGAATACCAAATCAAGTTATCATATTCTAGTTAAAATTTTTTCCAATATAAAATAATTTTTTCCAATATAAAATATCCAAATTAATGTTTAATCACAAAATGACAAAAATAAATTATGCATTACACATGGATGCCACGTGTCACATTAATACTAACATATTAAATAATCATGTTGAAATTTTAGTAAATAAATATTACTATTTATATTAAAATTTTTAATTTTATTGTTCATGAAATTTGCCCCTCCTTGATAGACTTTCTAGCTCCATCTATGGCTTTAGCAAACTGATAATGTTTTGGCCATTGTCTTTAAGTCTGCCCCGGGGTGTTCGAATGCACTGATTGTTTTTGGGTAAAGCTTCCAATTATAGGGGTGTCTACCTCGGGGCTCTGGAATGATTATCAAGAATATCATCTATATATGAATTAATTGTAGATTTGACCCAAAAAAATATATGGTACGAATGCAAAGGAATAATGAGTATGGCTAGTAAAAAATTTAAGAGGAAACATGTTAGCGCAAGTGCTATACATACAACGGAAGGATCCATCATACCATATTTTTTACACAAGCTCATGCGCATTTTTATTCCGGAGATGCAATTATTCATGTTAAATTGAATCTTAACCGTTAAAGAGTTAATCCAATAGTTTATAATTTGTGTAACTTAAACGGTGATATTAAACCTACCCAAAATTATATCCAAAATTACATGTCCATAATAAAGTTTCCATTCAGACTCGCATAAATCTAGAGCTGTGAGGCCTTTGTTGTTCTGGGCCCCCAAGTCCACAAGTTTGGTAGCCATCAGCTTTCTCACCATCTGGTAGTTCTGGTTCTTCGCTGCTAGGTGCAATGGTGTGTTGCCTTCCTCGTCAGCTTCACTTACAAGCTCAAAATCTCTGACAAGCCTAAGAAGTCCTTGATGTTAGACGCGGTGTTATTCAACACACCAAGATGAAGTGCGTTCAGGCCTACCGTGTCAAAGAGCTGGAGGGTATTCGCACAGCATTTGAGTATTTATTGAAGGACCTTAACATCCCCTGAGCTTGCTCTGAGGTACTTACCTTCCGCAACTATCGTATTATTTTTGCTTTCGCAGCTATTGTTGGCAAAGTGTAAGGCTGTCTTTCCGTTCTTGTCGGATTGGTTTATGAGTTTCAGACTTTCTTCTTGTTCCAACAGATGACGTGTTGATACTATATATGTCATGGAGACACCATTGGAAATCTTGACAAAATATAGAAACAGAGAAAATGAAGAAAACAAAGAAAGAGAATAGGCAAGGAGTAAAGTCAATTCTTTAGCATGCCTTTTTTCGTTACAACAAAGTGAATATATATATTACATATTGACTAAGCTGTATTGACTAAGTTGAGCTGGACTAACTGACAAAATACTACTAACTCTTTACAAACTAACTTTTAATCCTTTTACTCTCGCTTGCAAATTGAACTCTCTTGCAATTCAATATTTCTAACTTCTTCTGCTCTCAGCTCAATTATTTCTAACTTCTGCTGCTCTCAGCTCAATTTTTGTTCTTAGCTGTACATATTTCTAACTTCTTCTGCAGTTGCTCATTTTCTGCTCTGAGCTTAATTATTTCTAACTTCTTCTGCTCTCAGCTCAATTTTTGCTCTCAGCTGTACATATAGTCAGCCTGTCTCTGAACCTATTAAAGCATGTAAGGGAAAGTGGTTTTGTCAAAATATCAGCAATCTGATCACAAGCAGGAACATGATTAACTGACAGCTTCTTTTCAAGAATTTTTTCTCTAACAAAATAAAGATCTAGTTCCATGTGCTTGGTTCTGGAATGCAAGACCGGATTTGCAGATAAAGAGACAGTACTGAGATTATCACACCATATAACAGGTTCTCTAATCACATAAATTTGTAACTCCTGCAATAAAGATTGCAACCACAAAAGTTCTGCCGCAGCATTGTCTAAACTTCTATATTCAGCTTCTGTGCTTGATCTAGAAACAGAATGTTGCTTCTTTGAACACCAAGATACAATATTATCTCCTAGGAAAATGTAGAATCCTGTGGTGGACCTCCGGTCATCAGGATCACTTCCCCAATCAGCATCAGAAAATCCTGTCAAAGAGAGATGACTAGATTTTCTAAAAGTGAGATCAAAATCAAGTGTACCTCTTAGATATCTTAGAATTCTTTTTATTGCTTTCCAGTGAGTATCCAAAGGATTTTGCATGAATTGACATACTTTATTCACACTAAAAGAAATTTCTGGTCTTGTGATGGTTATATACTGAAGAGCTCCAACAACACTCCTGTACTCAGCTGCATTAGAAATAGGATTGCTATGATGAGATGAAAGCTTTAAACCACTTATCATAGGTGTAGGCAGGGGGTTAGCATTATCCATCTTAACCCTTTTTAACAAATCAGCAATGTATTTTCTCTGAGAAAGGTGAAGTCCTTGAGGAACAGGTTGAACTTTAATTCCAAGAAAGTAGCTTAGAGAACCCAGATCTTTTAAAGAAAAGGCTGAGTTAAGATGGTTTATCAAATTCTGTATCTCTTGATCACTACTTCCTGTCACTATAATATCATCTACATAGATCAAAACATAAGTGCAAAAGACAGCAGTGAATCTAAGAAACAATGACTAATCTTCTTTGGAAGAAATGAATCCCAACTATTGTAGACATAATTTCAACTTATCAAACCAAGCTCGTGGAGCCTGTTTAAGTCCATACAAAGCTTTGTGAAGCTTACAAACCAATTGACTAGCATGGGGAGACACAACAAGTTGTTCAAATCCAGGAGGCTACTGCATGTAAACTTCTTCTTGGAGAATGCCATTTAGAAAAGCATTATTGACATCTAGTTGCCTAAGATTCCATCCTTTTGACAAGGCCACAAACAAAACAACTCTAATAGATGCTGGTTTGATTACTGGACTGAAAGTTTCAGTAAAATCAAATCCTGTAGTTTGAAGATATCCCTTTGCTACTAATCGAGCTTTGTATCTAGATATTGATCCATCAGGATTTCTTTTAATTTTAAAAACCCATCTGCAACCTACAGCTGTTCTATCTGAAGGCAAAGAGACAAGACACCAAGTTCTATTCTTCATCAATGCATCATATTCTTCTTGCATTGCAGCCTTCCAAAGTGGATTCTCTAATGCCTCTTGGACAGTAGATGGTTCACATTGAGACAGGTCAATTAGGTAAGCTTTTGGTTTAAAAATTCCAGCTTTTGATCTTGTAACCATTGGGTGAATATTTGTAGAAGAAGAGGGTGTAGTAGTAGGTTGTGAAGAACAATTAGGCAAATTTTGATATGAGAAATTGGAAGTTGGAAGAGAAAATGATGAAGTAGCAGACTGATTTGATTGGGAACTAAAAGATTCAACTGATAGGGAATTAAGAGATGATGGAGAATTTATTGGAGAGGAAGCATTGGAATATGGTGGGATAATTGTTAATGGTAAGACAATTTGATCACAAGGAGAAGAACAAACAGGAGATGGAGTTGAAGGTGATTTCATAGAAAAAGGAAACTGATATTCATCAAAAATAACATGCCTTGAAATATAAATTCGCCCATCAGAAGAAAGACACTTATATCCCTTGTGTTTAGGACTATAACCAATAAAAGTACATGGAAACGATCTAAATTGTAATTTGTGGGCATTATAAGGACGAAGATAAGGAAAACACAAGCACCCAAAGACCTTAAGAAAGGAATAATCAGGAAGAGAATTGAACAATACCTCAAAAAGAGACTTCAAATGAAGAACTGCACTTGGTAACCTGTTAATAAGATACACTGCACTTGAGAATGCCTCAGACCAGAATTTGAGGGGCATGGAAGCCTGAGCAAGTAAGGTGAGTCCTAGCTCTACAATATGTCGATGCTTACGTTCAACAATTCCATTTTGTTCAAATGTATAAGGACAAGAATTTCGAAATATGATAACAGATGAGTCTAAAAATGAACTAAGTTTCCTAAACTCACCACCTGAATCAGTTTGGAGAATCTGTAACTTGCAATTAAACTGAAGTTCGGCTTGAGTTTTAAAATGAACAAATGATTGAAAAACTTCAGATTTGGATTTTAGAAAATATATCCAAGTATATCGAGAATATGCATCTACAAATGATACATAATATTTGAAACCATTTTGGTCAGCAATAGGTGATGGTCCCCATACATCAGATTCAACCAATTGTAAAGGAGAAGAATAGATAGAAGTAGACCTAGTAAAAGGAAGTTTGTGACTCTTTCCCATCTGGCATGCAGTACAGATAGAAGGTATTTTATTATACTGGAAAGGTATATTACATTGATTTAAAACTTGAGTAACAATCTGTACAGCAGGATGACCTAGTCTCTTATGCCAGAGATCTAAAGAAAGAGATCTTGAACAAGAACCTGACAAAAACACATGATTTTTATTAGAAGAACTAGAATTTGAGACAACAGATGAGACATTACAACAAGTAGCTGTGTTATTATTCTTCAACAGGTGAAACTTGTACAGTCCATCACTAGCTGTTCCTTTCAGAAGGATTGCTTTGGTAACCTGGTCCTTTACAAGACAGAAGGAATGATGAAACTCAAAGAAAACATTATTATCTTTAGCTGATAAGTGTCTATTTATATATCATTTTCATATCAATTCGTCCATGTTTCTTTGCTATATTCCTTGGTATTTTTATGTTTTTGTGTGGTTTTGATGTTTGTAGGAGTTTTGGAGCAACTTGCACAAAAATGGAGTAAAACCCTTCATTTTCACCTCTGCTAGTCAACCATCTTCTCGGATTTAATTGTATTGATATACAATGAACCCGATGACATATCATATACCGTTGAAAAGCTCTCGAAGTCTACTTTTTGGAGAAATTTACGGTTTATGAATCCATTCAGTGTACCGAAAGTTGTAATCAAAACAGTGTAAGAAGTGTAGAAATGTAATTCCACACATCACTGTAGCATGTATAATACGGGACACTGTAGCACGTTACTGTAGCAGAGTATTTAAACACATTTTAGGGTTTTATTTCATAACTTGAAGAGGGGAGAACGTGGTAGAGGCTGCTGCTCTGGAATTCTTTCACCTCTTGGAGTTCTTGAAGGAGAAAGGAAGCTTGGAAAGAGGAAGAACTACAATCCAAAGAGAAATACATCAAATTTGCTAAGTTTTTCCCTTCCCTTTCATTTTCTGGAATGTCTCCATGTTGTATTGTATTTACCACGTTCTTAAACATGTGTAACTGAATCTGAATTGGTTGAGGGTGATTTCAAAGCCCCTGATATGGTTTTTGTAAGTTGATTGTGCAAGAAGTTGTTATCCAATTCTCTAATTGAAGTTGCTTGTATTTTCCCATGTCTAATGCTTATGATTGCTTGCTGGATTGTATTTTGGTGGCCAACTGAATATAATCTG
Organism: Boswellia sacra; assembly: GCA_013180625.2. Lineage (NCBI taxonomy): Eukaryota > Viridiplantae > Streptophyta > Magnoliopsida > Sapindales > Burseraceae > Boswellia > Boswellia sacra. Next base: position 5,872 of record SNVD02009214.1, on the reverse strand, counting down.
GATATTGTCTATTGCTAGACTAGAAATCTTGATCCGTAATTGTCTTGAATTTCTAATCATTAGTAGCAAAATTGTGATCAGAGATTGCAATTGGAGAATACAACCTAAGTTAAATAATCCGAGCTTGTGTGTTTATTGCTTAGATCAACCTATCTTTCTTATCGTAATGCATCCATTGAATTAAATTTAGAGAGCTTGTTCTAGGTTGTTTAATGGATAGAGATTAAGTAAAGAGCCTATTTTATTTAACAACAAAGTAAGGAAAGATTGGGATAACAGAGCTTGTTGTTATCTACGGTTGATAATTTCAATGGTGTAATTGGATGACAATTCTACAATTAATTCGCAAATCCATATCTTGTGGTAGAGAATAATCCCTTAACCAGATTTCTTTCATTGTGTATCTCTCAATTGATTTAACTTTGCATTGTATTATTCTTCATTTGCTTTCGATTTGAGTTTAGTTAATCAATCAACAAAACCCCCCTCATTTAGTTTATTGTTGCTTGGAATAACAAATTCAATTAGAATCAATCCTCGTGGGAACGATATCTACTTATCACTTTATTACTTGTGCGACTAGTATACTTGCTAGTTTCGAACGCATCAAGTTTTTGGCGCCGTTGCCGGGGATTGATTTTCTAATCGATTTGTTATTTTGTTTTCATTGTTGATTCATATTTTCTTTGTTTTTCTTTTCTGATTGTTTGTGTTTAGACAACATGGCAGTAAACTTCTATCAATTCAGTAGCGGATTTGAGCCACAAGTACATGGAGAGTAAATGAGGTAAGCACTCCGAACATTGAACAACAACTTTCTGAGCTAACCTCTCTTGTGGAAAACATGGCTGTAGGAGATATGCAAAAATCTTATGAATGTGGGATATATTCTACGATGGAGCATCCAATCGACATGTATCCAACTTTACAAGAAGAATATATGGAACAAGCCAATGCCATGGGTGGATTTCCAGGACAAACGAGGCAATGGTATGATCCTTTCTCTAGCACTTACAATGCTGGATGGGAAGATCAACATAATTTCAGTTACTGGAATCATCAACCAATCACTCCAAATGTGATACCAAATCGGCCACAAGGTTTCAATCAACCTAGAGTGCAGCAACCATTTCAAATGCAACCACCACCAATGCCACATCCAGCACCGCAACCAGCTTCACAAAACTCAGGTATGTCTCTCGAAGATATTGTTAATGCACTTGCCACTAACACAATGCAATTCCAGCAGGAAACTGGGGCAAGTATCCAAAACCTGGCAAATCAAATGGGACAATTGGCCACTAGCATGAGCAAATTCGAGGGCCAAGGCTCAGAAGAATTATCTTGTCAAACGATGATCAATCCAAGAGAGAATTCTTGTGCGATAACTTTGCAAAATGAAGAGCAATTAGATGTCCTGCCAAGAAATCACAAACTGATGAAGGAGATGACACCACTTCCACCATGAACAAAACACTGACTTCTCAGGTAAATCCTATAACTCCCATTCCTTCATATGTTTCTCCTCCACTTTTTCCTAGTAGATTTGCACAATCGAAGGAGAAACAAGAACAAGAAATCCTGGAAACTTCTCACAAAATCGAGGTAAATATACCACTTCTGGATGCTATCGACCAAGTACCTTGTTGTACAAAATTTCTCAAGGAGTTATGCACCAACAAGAGAAAGTTGAAGGGAAATGAGAAAGTAAGTGTGGGGGAAAATGTTTCAGCTGTATTGCAAAGAAAAATTCCTCCAAAATGCAAAGATCCAGGTACGTTCATTATTCCATGCACCATTGGTAATACCAAGTTTGAAAGAGCTATATTAGATTTAGGAGCATCTATTAATGTCATGCCATATTCTATTTATGCTTCTTTAAATCTTGGACCTTTTGCGAAAACTGGTATTACCATTCAGTTTGCTGATCATTTTAATGCATATCGCAAAAGAGTTGTGGAAGATGTGCTTGTGCAGGTGAATCAATTGGTTTTTCCAGCAGACTTCTATGTCCTTAAAATAGAGGATGAGACATCTCCTAATCCAACACCGATTCTTTTAGGGAGGCCATTCTCGAAAACTGCTAGAATCAAGATTGATGTTCATTATGGCACTTTGACCATAGAGTTTGATGGCAAGGTGATATGTTTTAATATTTTTGAGGAAATGAGGTACTTTAATGACTTACATTCTGTTTTTGCAGTTGACGTTATTGATTATTTGCCACAACAATGTTTTGAGTTAACTTGCAAGAATGGAGTGGATGTTGCTATTAGTGAACACATAAGGATAGAAAGTTTCAAAGAACTAAGAAAGCTGATACAAGTGTCTAAAGAAGTGGAGGAAGCTGTGACAAGCTTGGATGAGACTAGAGCTATCACCACAAATAGGTATGATGTTTCGTACATTGAATTGCCTTTATCTAATGAGAAACTTCTTCCTTTTGTGATGAAAGCCAATACCTTGGAGCTTAAGTCACTTCCAGATCATTTGAATATGGATTCTTGGGTGAGAATGATACTTTGCGAGTTACAATGGAAATGGGCCTTGCACGAATACAAGAAGATAAACTCGTCCGAATACTTACAGATCACAAAATAGCTATTGAGTGGACAATTGTTGAAATCCAAGGCCCATCCATATGCATTGACCGTATCTTGTTAGAAGAGGGATCCAATCCCATTAGAGAAGCACAACAGAAATTGGATCCTCCCATGATGGAACCAACGTCGGGCTGAGGACGTTAAACCAAGCGCTTATTGGGAGGCAACCCAATGTTTTTGAAAAATAAAAAAAAAGAAGAAAAGAAAAATAAAATGAGGTAATAATGATCGATTTTTGTGTCTCGAGGAGATTCCTTTCATAGGCCATCAAATTGATCAGGTTTTATCTCTCTTTGCCATCTGTCTTATTTTTTTTTATATTTTTTACTTGTTTTTGACTTTTGTTTGCTATTGTGTTGTTATCTCTTTTATGTGTCTTTAGTTTCGTTTCTGCTCTTTTCTTTTCCTTTCTTTTGTTCAATTTGATTACTCTGTGCTTTGAGCTCATTTGTGCAGCAGCTTGTGGAAACATCCAAACAGAAGTTGAAGTCATTCGCCAAAGGTTTGAAACGTGCATATCTTGGAGAAAAACAAACCCGATCGCATTATCGGTAATATCTCTTCTTTTCTCCTCTTCAATGGATGCCGATATCTTTCTGTCGAACCTTCGTAAATATTTTCCTTCACTTCCTCAAAATGCTGTGTTTAAAATTTATAAAGTACGGATGACTAGACTTTGGGCGTTGATGCTCCTAAATGTGCCTGCGGATATCCGATGGCTTATCGAAGCCAAGGTGAGATTGTCCGGTGAGCCGGACATTAATCTCGCAAAATACATGCCTGGTCTAGGAAAAGCTACTACGCCAAGAGGCGAAGAGCGAAAAGGTTAAAAGTATGTTATAAATGTGCTAGATGGAATTGTAACCAGACTTGTCGTTCATTAGGTTTTGCGTCCAGGAATAGAGAATATAAACTTGCATTTATTAAGAATGGTTTGAGTAATGAGTCGCTGGATAATGTTTTGTTAACTCTCGAGTCACATTCTTGTGGACTTGTTCAGCGTGAATTGCTTAATCTATGGACACAATTTCGTGATGAATTTCAGTGTTATAGTCTAGGGAATCTGACTAAAAATGACCCTGTTTGCCAGTTTATAAGAAAACTGGATGGGAAGCAAATCCCGACTCATAGAAGGCGTTTCAGCCGTTACTGGACGTAAAACCAGAGGAAGATGTGAGCCACAATCACAACTACTTGTATATTTGAATGGTGTTGTTGTTGTCGAATTTTATTTCTTTCTTGTTTCGTTTGATCTGATTATCAATGTTGTTTTTGTGTTGTTGTTGTTTGTTGATTTTGTTTGTTTTCATTTCAAGTTTTCTTTTTGACAAACCATATGACTACCCCATGTCATACACACACGTGGAGACGAGTGTGGAGGTTTTGTCAACCTTCGCCGAAAGTATATCTCTACTTTTCATGCTTCACGTGGGAGATAAGTGTGGCGGTTTTGTCAAACCCCACCGAAATTGTATTTCCATTTTTCATGCTTCACGTGGGAGACAAGTGTGTAGGTTTTGTCAAACCCCGCCGAAAGCATATCTCATTTTTTCAAATCTTGGGGCAATAAATCTGCATCGAGCAACCCCCACCGAAAGTATGTCCCCATGTGTCAAAATTTGAGAGTTTTATGTGTGTATATATACATTCTGCATGTTTTCATAGGTCATTCCATAACCTGTCTTGCAATTGAAACGCATAATATCTAACGTGTCTTACACAAGATTAGAGCACTTGTAGAAATGGAGAAAACACCAATTCGGCGATTCCACAATATATGCGGATTTTGCGGATCGCAATTTGGTAAAGATGGAGAGTTTACCACAGCAGCTCTTGATCTTGGTAGGACATTAGCTGCGAGGGGTATTAATTTGATTTAGGGAGGGGGTAGTCTTGGGTTAATGGGGTGTGTGTCAACAGCTGCATCCCTAGGAGGGAGCAAAGTTCTCGGCATTATCCCTAAACCATTAGCTGTACGAGATATCGTAGGCAACACCATCGGGGAAGAGTTACAGGTCTCTAGCATGCATGAGCGTATTGCACATATGGTTGTTAAGTCCGATGCATTTATAGCTTTGCCTGGTGGTTATGGTACATTAGAGGAGATATTTCAAATCACCTCTTGGGCACAGCTAAACATCCATCGGAAACCCATTGGTTTGTTAAATGTTAATAATTTTTTTGATGGTTTGTTTCCTTTCTTGATCAAGCTGTAGAAAAAAATTTCATCTCACCGTCAGCAAGGCAAATGCTGGTTACAGATTCAACTGAAGGAGAGTTAATTGACAAACTACAAGAATTCGTCTATTCACCTGATCCAACAATGGCTCGGATAAATTGGTTTGGAGAAGGCAACAAAAGGCGTCAACTGGATTTAACCTTCCATCTGTAATCTCTATTTGCTGGTTTGCTTCGTTTTTGTTTGCTTTCTTTTTAGTGTGTTTATTTGAGATTTTTCATGTCGTTTCTTTTGAGCTTTTACAGGTTATTTCTTTCGTCCCAGGTAATATTTTCTAATCTCGGTTTTTAGAGTGGTGGCTTAAAAAGTTCAAGTTCTCTTGAAACGTATTCTGGATTTCTTTAATCCATAATGGCTGAATAAGGAGGCTAACTTCTAAACTTTTTAGACCCATTCTAACTGACTTGTTTGTGTTTGTTGATTTGTTGGACTTTATTATTTTCTGAGTAAGTTTAGTTTATGTAATTTCAAGTTGTGTGTTTTTGTCTTTATCAGTTTCGATTCGAAAAAAAAAAACATTGTGGAAAAACCTGAGAATGGCAGAATATGGGGTTTTCTTAACTCTTGAAAAGCATTCTCTCTCAATAAATCTGTAGTTTGTTTATTTCATGTTGTTTGAAGTGTCTTGTTTCTTGTTTTGTTATTTAATAATAAAGGTATATAGGCTGGAAACCTTAAGTCTGCGGGCTACTGGTCCTAAGGATTGTTGAAATATACAATCTTGACTCAGGTGTAACAACGCCACGTACCTCTTTTCTTGCATTTTGTGGGTCGATGATAAGATAATGATGAATTAAGAATAACTCTTGGAAAATGATAAATGATGCATGGATCTGTGTGCTTGAAATGTTTATTGGTTTTCGCTTTGCTTTTGATTCCTTGCGCAACATTGATCACTGAGCTATTATCACTGAGTTATTTGTTCACTTAGAGAAAGTTTATGTAATTTAAATGTTTCTTCAGATTTCAATGAATTCTAGAACTTGTTTGATGGTCACTCAAGGAGAAATCCTAGGCTGTGCAACATTGG
>SNVD02009213.1:0-35595 GCA_013180625.2 Boswellia sacra | reverse complement strand
TTTTGGTTTTGTTACAGGTTCGGTAAAATAAGCATAACTCTATATTTATAGATCAGAATGGTGCAATTCTTAATGTTTTGGAAAGCTGATTCAATTATCTACAAGATTGTATTTCACAAGCATCATCAAAGTCGGGCTCTTAGCGGACGAAAATTGGGCTTGAAATAAACCCATCTACAGTCTTGGCCCAGTCTGACCAAGCCTCAGTATTTGGACCGTATCTCTCAAAATACGTATCCAAATTGTGCAAATCAATATGTTCTAGAAAGCTGAGAGAAATATATACAACTTTCATGAAGACATGTATTAAAATTCACAACATTTAGATGTCAAAATTGATGGTCAAAGTCGATGCCTAATGATCCCAATTGTCAAAGATGTTTACAACTAATATTTGACAATTATGCCCTTGTAATTTGACAAGTTTGCCCCTGGATGTATCTATAAATAGAGGTGCCTTGTGACCCATTAGGGCATCTTGGCCTTGGCTGGAATATTTTGGCTTTGGCTAGGATCTTGTATTGTGTTTTGTGTGTTTATGTTATTAATGAATTTCCTTTTTCTTGCATTTTATTTCCTTTCTATTATAATGTTCTTCTAATTTCTCTTTTGCTAAGGTGAAAGGGTGAAACCCTTGATATGAGAATAAGGATTCTCTAACCCTTAATATGTGCTTAATAATCTTAATCTTATAATGTTTATTCAATATGATGTATATTTAATTTCTTAATCAATCTTGACACCACTCGTAAAGTGGAGGTCTTGATCCATTGTCGACAATCCTTGGCACATCAAATGCTTGGTTCCTTTCTAGATGATGTATGGTTCTTCCTTACCGACACGAATCTAGTTAGGAACCTTGATTTGTTGTAGACATATGTTGATTGGCACATTGGATGCTTGAACCCATTTACAAGAAGTGGTATAAATATTGGTAATGAAACAAATATAATTCATATAACTAAAATGGGTTAATTATCCTTATTTGAAATATCAAGAGCGGATCCCCTAACCTTAGCCTTCATTGTTATTGTGTTAATTCCTCTTGTATTTTAATTATTCTATTGTTTATGAACTTTTTATTTATTTACTATGGTAGGTTCTACCACCTTATGAAATTGTTCTTTAATTTACTATGGTTGGTTATACCACCTATCTCCATGGATGGTTTACCTCCTCTTGCTTTTTGTTTTATATTTGAATGGTCGGTAATACCACCTACCATCTCACATACTTGTTGATATTATCATGTCACCTCTTTGAATCATCCATATCACATTTGTTTAACTTATAATTTGTAATGCTTAAATTCCCTTCCTCGTGGATCGACCCCGGTCTCACCGGGTTTTATTACTTCGACACTCCTATACTTGGGAGACAATCCTTTTTCGAATGTGTCAAGTTTTTGGCGCTGTTGCAGGGGAAGGTAAAAATTGGCGTACAAAATTGTAAGTATTTTCTTTTCTCATTTCTATTTTTATTTTTCTTGCATGTGATTCTCTTTTCTCTCCCCATTTCTATTTTTATTTTTCGTGCATGTGCTCATCTTTTCTTTCTCTTTGCATTAGTTGGTAGAATTGTTTGTAGCCACTCATCTTCTTTGGAAAACATGCTCATACCCAACCAAGGACATTAATGGATTACATAAGAACTCATGCAAAATCATGCATAGTCTTCCCTCATGATGCAAAATATTTCAACCATGAATCGGATTTCATTCAATTCTTACCCCAATTTCATGGCCTAGATGTTGAAAACCCATTTTTGCATTTGAGAGAATTTAAAGATTTTTGCAATATCTATTGTGACCTAAATTGTAGCATAAACATCTTTAGATTAAAACTTTTTCCTTTTTCTATAAAAGATAAAGCTAAAACATGGCTACAAAATCTTAGGTCAGGATCCATTAGTTCATGGGATGAAATGCAACAACAATTTTTGAAAAAATTCTTTCCTCACCATAGTTTGGAAACATGGTGATGAAATGCAAGAACAAATTCTCTCAAAGGGCAAATCATCAGTTTCACTCAAAAACAAGGAGAGACCTTTTACCAATGTTGGGATAGGTATAAAGCATTGCTTAATACTTGTCCTCACCATAGTTTGGAAACATGGAGACTAGTTTTAATTTTCTATGAAGGTCTTACACATCAAGCTAGGCAAATGGTAGAATTAATGTGTAATGGACAATTTGAAAATAAAGACCCTGATGAAGCCATGGATTTCCTAGACTTACTAGCGAAAAATGCCCAAAATTGAAACAATGTTGGCACCTATGAGGTACCCAGAACGTCTAGTAGAGGCATATATAACTTTAGGGAGAATCATGATCTACATGTTAAATTTACATCCCTAGCTAGAAAAGTCGAGGACTTAGAAATGTGGTATATGCAAGAAATTGTCTGTCAAACTTGTAATTCTAGTGATCATCCTACGGATGATTGCCCAATTGTGTCTACCTTTAGGAAAAGTCTCCATGACCAAACCAATGTTTTAAACACTTTCCAAAGGTCAAATCATAATCCTTACTCACAAAATTTTGGATGGAAAAATCACTTGAATTTTGATTGGAGGAATGATAATCATGCACAATCTTACCAACCTCCCTTTCAATCATGTCAAAATTTTCAAAAAGCTCATGATCATGCATCTTATAAGGATCTTGAAGAAACATGGAATTCATTCATTGCAAAGGAAGAGGCTTTTAATAGTCAAGTTGCTCAAACTATGGCAAACTTGAATGATGCTCTTGAAAAACTTGCATTTGCATTTAGTACTCATGAGAAAGGTGTGTTTCCATCTCAACTCGAGCCAAACCTCATCAATCCACATGTGAGAAATCCAAATGGCCAACATCTAGATGAGGATTCGGTAAGTGCTCTTCTCGAAGATTCGGTAAGTGCTCTTCATGATGGTAAGGTTGATCAAGAACATATTCCTAACCCTTATGAGAAAGATGATGAATCAATCCTAAAGGGTAAGGAAGAGGTTAATCAACTTACACCTAACAAAGAAAAGAACGAATCCTCACTTATGCATCATGCAAAGGAATTTAACCAAAATTTTGATATTAATGAATTTTTCGAGCATGATGAAAATGAGGAAGCTAATAGGACAAAAACTAACGTGGAAGACTATATCCAAAATGAGAATTTTTCAACTCCTTTGGAAATCGGGTTAACTAGTTCTTTTGAACCAAGTATGCAACTAGTGCCCATTGCTTCTAAAGATTTTTCATTGCTTGATTTTGTACAGGTGAAGGAGATTAAGAGTTGGGAGCCATGGTTCGAAAAAAGGCAGGAAGAAACATCCACACTCAATAATGCATGCTTTAAGGACAAACAAACTCAGATAGTGGTAATCTCTTTCATTCTCACAAATAAAGGAAAAAGAAAGGTACCACCTCAATGGCATATTTTTGACCGTGGTAAATCACTTTCGAAGAGATTCCTCTTTTTGCATTTCTTTATAATGATTGATCAAATTTTATCCATCTATGCCATATTTTCATTTTTATTTTTATTCTTGATTTTTGCTATCATTTCTAGTTTGTTTTTATTTTATTTTGTGTGCGTTTATTTTAGTTGTGTGTTTTTATTTTATTTCCTGGTCAAGTGGCGGATACGGTACTCCGTGACTTTTAAAGTCGGTTTTTCAGTTCTCTAAAAACTGTTGCTCACCTTGCATCCAATTTCTTTTCTTCTCTCTCATTTTCTTCACATGGATACCATTCTCTCAAAATTGCACAAACATTTTCCCTCTCTTCCTCAAAATGATTTGCTTAAAATTTATAAAGCTCGTGCAGAAAGACTAAGGTTGTTGATGCGTAAGGGTATTCCTGTTGATTTAAGATGGTTAATTGAAGCCAAGGTTTGATTCTCTTGTGAGTTTTCAGATAATATTGTTTCCCATATGCCAGGTTTGAGAAAAAGCTCTTATGCCAAAAAGCGAAGAGCAAAAAGGTTACAAGTTTGTCACAAATGTGCAAGATGGACTTGTAACCAGCGTTGCCGCTCCTTGGAATATTTGTCTAACAATCGAGAGGATAAACTACAGTTCATCAAGAATGGACTGAGTAAGGAGTCTTTGGATGATATCCGAACGACTCTTGAGACGCATTCTTGTGGACTTGTGCAGCGTGAAATTTTTAATTTGTGGACACAATTCCGAGATGAGCAGGAACGCTATAGTCTTGGGAATCTGACTCAAAACGACCCTGTTTGCCAGTTTATAAGAAAACTGGATGGGAAGCATATCCCCAACTCATAGAAGGTGTTTAAGCCGTTTCTGGACGTAAAACCAGAGGAAGATGTGAGCCACAGTCACAACTACTGTACATATGCATGCGTGCCATCATTTTTGAATTTTAATACCTCATAGCTGTCATTTTTGAATTTGTATCTTTTGTTTGACTTATGGTGTCTTATTTCATCATCTTTTGAATTTTTATGCATTATTGTCAACTTTTTCAACAAACAACCGAGCTACCTAGATAGATATCATCATTAGCATACCTTTTTTTGCAGTCCATAAATACCACATGTCTTGTTCTCTTCTTCACACATAGTTAGAGAGTTGCATAGACATGGAGAGAACTTCAAAACGTCGAATCCAAAGGATATGTGTATTCTGTGGATCTCGACCAGGTAAAAGTGAAGAGTTTGTCGAGGCAGCAAATTATCTTGGTAGATTACTAGCTGAAAGAAAGATTCATGTGGTTTATGGGGGAGGTAGCCTCGGGTTAATGGGTTGTGTGTCAACACCTACACATGTAGGAGGTACTCAAGTTTTAGGAGTTATTCCTAAAGCTTTGGCTGTAGAAAGTATTGTTGGAAATATGGTTGGGAAGGAGTTACAGGTCTCCTCTATGCATGAACGCATGGCACATATGCTCATCAATTCAGATGCCTTTATTGCTTTACAAGGTGGCTTTGGCACTCTTGAAGAAATTTTTCAAATTGCCTCTTGGGCCCAACTGAATCTCCATCAAAAACCCATAGGTTTGTTAAATGTCAAAAATTTCTTTGATCCTTTGATAAGTTTTGTTGATGCAGCTGTGGAACAAAATTTTATCCCTCATTCAGCGAGAAAGATCCTTGTTTCTGCCACTTTTGCTGGTGAGTTACTTGACAAATTACAAGAAGTTGAGTATGAACCTGACCCAGCTAGTACTCAAATTAATTGGGCAGGAGGGCAAAACAAAAAGTGCAAATTGGATCTAAATCTCCGTTTGTAATTTTTTTGTCTTTTATTTTATTTTATTTTTAGAATGTTATTTTATGTGTCTTTCAGGTCATCTCTCTTGAATAACAGAAGCTTCAGGTAATGTCTCCTATACTTTATCTCTTTACATTTAAACATTGAGGACAATGTTTCATTTGGTTGGGGGGGAAGGATAGTAGACATAAGTGTGTCTTGAAATTTTATTTTTTTCTTGCAAAAAAAAAAGCGAGTTAGTAATTAGATTCAGAGTGCGGTGTAAGGAGTTCAAATCCTCTTGAGACGCATTCTGGGTCAGGAATGGCAGAGTATGGAGGGCCAGTTTGAACTCTTGAAACCCATTCTAACCAATTTGTCATTTTATTTTGATCTTATGAACTCATTTTAGCTAACTTGATATTATTTAGACTTGATTTTTGAATTTTATAACAAGGAGGTCTTATTCATTTCACTTTGAATTATTCAAATCTATGAACTCTCACAACCTTATCATTTAAAAAAAAAAATTGTGTGCTTATGTACTCATTAAGCAAGTATTCATGAACCTTTCTTCACACACACACACATACCTTGATGCATGATTGTGGGTGGCAAAATGAAATGTTATAATATTTGAGTTCTTTTGTTTTGTTTAGGATAACAACACAAAGGAAGGGGAAAGTTAAAAAAAAAAAAAGCAAAAAAAAAAAAAGAAGAAAAAAGAAGAAAAAAATAGCAATTGTGGATAAAGTTTGGTCTCGTAGCCTCCTTAATTCGAGCAATTAAGCCCGAGGGGTGCCTCAACACCTAATACCCTAAGACCAACTGGTTTGGGAGCTATTGGCCCAAAGCTCGCTACATGGATTAAGGAGAAAGCTTAATGGGATTGAACATTGCACTATCCATAAGTTTCTAAGCAAAAATAAAGCATCGGCAACCCGAATCGTTAAGCTCGAAGGGGTGTCTTAACACCTAATGCCCTAAGGCCAACTGGTCTGGGAGCCATTAGCCTAAGGCTCGCTACATGGGTTAAAGATGCATTCTTTCAAAAAAAAAAACACATATATATATAAAATAAATGAATGCCCCCTACCTAAAGTTGTTAGCCTTAACAAATATTAGAACCGATATGGCTTCTTTCTAATAAGCCCCATAGTCATGTGTTGACTGAGCACAAAAAGGAGGTTTATTGATATCTTGACTGAAGGGTACATGAGTCATAAAAAATAATAATAATAATAATAATAATAATTGGTTGAGAGTTTGTTTATTTGGATAAAATCAAGGAAGGTGCAATAATGACCACCTTGGATGTAAAATTCCATAAATCACTTCTAAATAATAACGCTTTAATTGCTAGGGACTAGTAATAAGCTAGTTGGGGGGTGTGATGAACACTTAAATATGCATGTATAATAATAGTTTAGTTCATCATATTGCATTAATAGTGTCATTAAATTCCTCAACTTAAGCATATTTGTAGCATTTGCATCTTTGGAATTAATTCCTCTTAATTTTGGTTTTGTTACAGGTTTGGTAAAATGGGCATAACTCTCCATTTATAGATCAGAATGGTGCAATTCTTAATGTTTTGGAAAGCTGATTCAATTGTCTACAAGATTGCATTTCACAAGCATCATCAAATTTGGGCTCTTAGTAGACCAAAATTGGGCTTGAAATGAACCCATCTACAGTCTCGGCCCAGTCTGACCAGGCCTCAGTATTTGGACCGTATCTCTCAAAATACGTATCCAAATTGTGCAAATCAATATGTTCTAGAAAGCTGAGAGAAATATCTACAACTTTTATGAAGACATGTGATTAAAATTCACAACATTTCGATGTCAAAATTGATGGTCAAAGTCGGTGCCTAATGATCCCAATTGTCAAAGATATTTACAACTAATATTTGACAATTATGCCCTTGTAATTTGACAAGTTTGCCCCTGGATGTATCTATAAATAGAGGTGCCTTGTGACCCATTAGGGCATCTTGGCCTTGGCTGGAACATTTTGGCTTTGGCTAGGATCTTGTATTGTGTTTTGTGTGTTTATGTTATTAATGAATTTCCTTTTTCTTGCATTTTATTTTCTTTCTATTATAATGTTCTTCTAATTTCTCTTTTGCTAAGGTGAAAGGGTGAAACCCTTGATATGAGAATAAGGATTCTCTAACCCTTAATATGTGCTTAATAATCTTAATCTTATAATGTTTATTCAATATGATTTATATTTAATTTCTTAATCAATCTTGACACCACTCGTAAAGTGGAGGTCTTGATCCATTGTCGACAATTCTTGGCACATCAAATGCTTGGATCCTTTCTAGATGATGTATGGTTCTTCCTTACCGACACGAATCTAGTTAGGAACCTTGATTTGTTGTAGACATACGGTGATTGGCACATTGGATGCTTGAACCCATTTACAAGAAGTGGTATAAATATTGGTAATGAAACAAATATAATTCATATAACTAAAATGGGTTAATTATCCTTATTTGAAATATCAAGGGCGGATCCCCTAACCTTAGCCTTCATTGTTATTGTGTTAATTCCTCTTGTATTTTAATTATTCTATTGTTTATGAACTTTTTATTTTATTTACTATGGTAGGTTCTACCACCTTATGAAATTGTTCTTTAATTTACTATGGTTGGTTATACCACCTATTTCCATGGATGGTTTTACCTCCTCTTGCTTTTTGTTTTATATTTGAATGGTCGGTAATACCACCTACCATCTTACATACTTGTTGATATTATCATGTCACCTCTTTGAATCATCCATATCACATTTGTTTAACTTATAATTTGTAACGCTTAAATTCCCTTCCTCGTGGATCGACCCCGGTCTCACCGGGTTTTATTACTTCGACACTCCTAAACTTGGGAGACAATCCTTTTTCGGATGTGTCATGCCGTTGCTAGTTTAGATCAAATTCTTGTAAAAGAAGACTCCACCTAATTAGATGGGCTTTGGCATCCTTCTTAGAAAAGGGTACTTAAGAGCTCCGTGGTTAGTAAACATGGTAATAGATAAACCAATTAAATAAGAATAAAATTTGTTCAAGGCAAAAACAACAGCTAATAGTTCCTTTTTAGTAATAGAATATTTCATTTGAGCATCATTCAAGGTCTTACTAGCATAATAAACAACAAAGGGTTTCCCCTCCCTTTGTTGACCAAGGACTGCTCCTACAATATAGTTACTGGCGTCACACATAATCTCAAATACAAGGTTCCAATTAGGTGACTGCATGATAGGAGTGGTGGTGAGTTTGGTAATTAGTGTTCAAAATGCTTCCTCACATGCTTGAGTCCACACAAATTCAGCATCTTTTAACAAGAGGTTACACAATGGTCTAGATATAGCAGAGAAATATTGTATAAACCTCCTACAAAAACTAGCATGTCCTAGAAAAGATCGAACATCATCTTTTATCTTCTTGGGTGTAGGTAATTTAGAGATCAACTTGATTGTAGCCTTGTCAACTTCTATTCCTCTTTCTAAAACAATGTGCCCTAAAACAATCCCAGAAGACACCATGAAATGACATTTTTTCTAACGAAGGACAAGTCCTTTTTCCTCACACCTGCTCACAACAGCTTTTAAGTTAAGTAGACATGAATAAAAAGAGTTATAAAAAATAGTCAAATCATCCAAAAAAACCTCCATGCAGTTTTCAACCATGCTAGAGAAAATCTAAGCATGTGATGTTGAAAAATAGCTAGTGCATTACATAATCCAAATGGCATCCTACCAAAAACATAAGTACCAAAACGGCATATGAAGGTAGTCTTATCCTAATCCTCTATAGCTATCTCTATCTGGTAATATCGTAAGTACCCATCGAGAAAGCAATAAAAAGGATGGCCAGCTACAAGTTCCAAGGTTTGGTCAATAAAAGGTAATGGAAAATAGTCTTTCCGAATGGCTGTGTTTAATTTCTTATAATCTATGTACATCCGCCATCAGGTTACTACCCTAGTTGGAACAGACACTCCCTCATCATTTTGAACCACAGTTACTTTAAGTTTCTTAAGCATTACTTCTGTTGGACTTAGCCATTGAATATCAGATATTGGATAGATTATACCTACATCTAATAGTTTTAAGACTTCCTTTTTTACCACTTCTTTCATTGTTAGGTTAAGTCTTCTTTGGGCTCTACGAGGTTGGGCACCTTCCTGTGTATGGATTCTATAAGACCATATTAACGGAGAAATACCTTACATAAGCTATGGTCCATCCTAGTGTAGACTTATGTTCTTTTAATAATTTATGAATTTTTCATCTTGTTCAACACTAAGTTAAGAAGAAATAATAACAGAAAATGTATCACCTGCTCCCAAGAATACGTGCTTCAAACCTTTAGGTAGTGGGGAAAGTTCAACTTTGGGTGCCTCTAGGTTAGAAGGTTTTGGCTTCTTTCCTCTACGTGGCAACTCTTTAAAGCGTGGTTGCCAAGATCGAGTCTTTTTATCTTGTGAGTCAAAAAACACAAAAGACATTAGTCGTATCATCATGATAAAACAAATTTTCAAAATCAAAATCAGGGATGTATTCTAAAGAGTCAAAGTCCTGTTTTCTATAAGCCTCCTCTGTACAAGTGTGTCTATCATATATGAATGGTAGCAGTCATCCTCTTATCATGGTTGCTTGCTAGTGTGAAAAATATTCACCTTAAGAGTCATATTCCCAAATGATAATTTCATAAGACCATTCCTACAATTAATAAGAGCGTTAGCAATGGTAAGAAAATGTCTCTCTAAAATAAGAGGGATTTTGGACTCCATATTAACCACAGACTGAGTATCTAAAATAAGAAAATCAATAGAGTAATAAAATTTATCAATTTGTAATAGAAAATCTTCCATTATTCCCCGTGGTTTCTTGACGAATTGGTCGGCCAATTGTAGAACTATAGATGTGGGTTTGATCTCTCTCAGTCCTAATTGTAAGTAAACAAAATAAGGCATAAGATTGACACTCACTCCCAAGTCTAACAATGCTTAACCGAATTCATATGTCCCGATCTGGCAGGAAATCATAGGACACCCTGAATCTTTGTATTTAGGTGGTGTTTTTTGTTCAATTACTGCACTTAGCTACTTCGTCAAGAATGCAGTCTTCTTAACATGGTGCTTTCTTCTGATGGTGAATAGATCATTGATAACTTTGGCGTAAGCTGGAACCTATTTAATTACATGCAACAAGGGAAGATTAATCTTAACTTGTTTCAAGTGTTCTATAATTTCACCTTGAATTTTCAAGTTTTTCCTATTAGATCAGAGAGCATGGGGAAAAGGCACCTGGATTGAAAATTTCTTTTCCAGTTTTTTCTCAATAATGTGCTTCTTTTGTGGGGGAACATTTTCAGTAATTACGATTGGGTTTATTGGCAGCGTAGGCTCATTCAAAGTCTTACCATTCCGAATAGTGATGGCATTTACCTCTTTGAGATTTTGTGTGTAAGATGTAGAGGCTTGTGCCATATGCTACCCCTTTGGATTAGACTAAGATTTAGATGGAAACTTTCCTCGCTCTTCTATGGTCAAAGCACTGGTTAGCTTAGTGATTTGACTTTTGATCTCCTTATTCTTTTCTACCACCTATGCAAGAACTATTTCAAATTTTTGGTTAGTCTTATTTTGGGCCTCCATAAATATTTGTAAGGTGTCCTCTAAGGAATTCCCAATTTGTGGTGCATTGTATTGAGGTGCTTGATAAGACTTCAGTGGTTGTTGTTCATGTTTCCATTGGTTGTTGTTTTGTTGGTTAGATTTCCATCTATACTCTGGGTGGTTTCTCGAGCCAAGGTTATAGGTTTCAAAACAGGGTGACTAAGGTTTTTTATACATCCCTAAGGTGTTGCATTATTCCTCATACATCCCTCTCATCTCACTATAAGTTGAGCAATCCTGAGCTAAGTGTTCCACCCCTCCACAAACAAAGCATACAACTTGTGATTCAACCTTAGCAACTGTGTGGGTGACCTTCCTATCTTTGGTTTTCAAGGCCTCTAATTCCCTAGTTAAGACTTCTTATTGGGCTTTAAGGTTGTTCTCTTCTCTAAGATGGTAAATTCCACTAGGTCGTGACCTATTTGTGCTATCTGTAGTGCTAGGTCTAGTCTATGTGTGGGTTTTTTTAGCTAAGTCTTTGAGGAATTCTATGGCTTCCTCAGGGTCTTTATGAAGGAACTCCTCATTATAGATCATCTCAACAAATTGACGCTCCTTAATTGTGAGTCCCACATAGAAGTAACTAACGAAGCTCCAATTTTCATACCCATGGTGAGGACACATATTCAACAACTCTTTAGATCTCTCCTAGGCTTGGTACAAGGTTTCACTATCTTTTTGGAAGAAAGAAGAAATTTGTCTTTTCATGCTGTTAGTCTTATATTGTGGGAAATATTTGTTGAAAAACACTTGGGTCATTTCTGTCCAAATTCCTATGGATCTCGGCCTTAAAGAGTGTAGCCAACTCTTTGCTTTGTCTTTTAGGGAGAAAGGGAAAAATTTCAACCTAATAGAATTTATGGCATTGGGCTGACTATGAAAGGTGTCAACTACTTCTTCAAATTTCCTAACATACACATAAGGGTTTTCACTATCTAAACCATGAAAAGGGGTGAAAGATGTATCATCCCAGGGTGAAAATCAAGTTTGGGTGTGTTGGGTGGAAATATGATGCATGATGGTGTAGCTGTACTGGTAGGATGCAAGTAACCTTTCAAAGCTTTAATGGGGTTATCCTCGTGTTAGCTAATTGTATCAGAACTAGAAGATGAAGATGAACTACGGACTGGGTTCTCTTCGATTACAAAATCTAGTTGTAGTTCTAGTTCTGATTTCTTCATAAATCTCCCTGTTTGTCTCTAGGTCGCTTCATACATCCTAACAATTTGTCTCTTTTATTTTTTCTTTTTTTCTTTTACATAAGAAAATTCTCAAATAAAGTTAAAGAGCAAAAATATAAAAAGGTTAGAAAAAGATAGAATAAAACAAACTAGGTGGCAAGGGCAGCCTTTAAAAAAGTAAATCAAAAGTAAAATTTACAATAGTAAAAAGTTAGATGCAGAAAAGTAAATCTTAGGAGCAAGAAATTTAAAAGTTAGATACAGAAAAATAAATATTAGGAGCAAGAAATTTTAGAAGTTAGGAGCATAAATGTAAAAGTTAGATACAAAAAAAGTAAAAGTTTGGAGCATAAAAGTAAAAGTTAGATGCAAAAAAAATAAATAAATAAATAAATAAAGAGTTAGATTAGATGCATAAAAATAGAGAGTTATATTAGTTGTGCAAAAGTAAAGAGTTAGATTAAATGCATAATAATAAAGAGTTAGTGTGAATAGGGCTTTCATTCTGTCAAAGCGTTCGCGATCACGACATTGTGCCAAAGCCTCTTTCGAGGCTTAAGAGAATACAAACGAGGCTTGGGTACGCATAGAGAATGGAGTCGCCATCCAATCATTCAATTTACAATGAATGAGGGCAATCTAATCCCTTGCTTCATGACCTAAATTACCCTCATCCCTTCAGAGATGGGTTTGAGAAGTTAGGTACTAGTCAATTGATATGCCCGGATTAAGATCCGGCCTCCACTAGGAAATACAAAATAGTAACATCCCATGCTGTTACTTAGTCCACTTAATATTGTTCATTTTATGCACACATTTTCATTTTATTTTCATTACACATGTTAGGTGATTATTCAATTAACGACGATTATAAATATTCATAGAAAAAATGAAGGAGAATATATTATATTTTCATCAAACATGAGGGAAAGGGAAGAAGATTACATCGCTTTTATTCTTCAATAAAATAAATTCTAAAATGTATGTTCAACCATAACATAAATTTAAACACTAAATACAAACGGTCTATTCGAGACCTAATAAATGATGAATTTCTCACCGTCATACGTGAGTATATTCAACTTCTATTTAACCTCTAATCATACATTAAGTCATTCATTCTTAGTGATGATCCCTAACCATCAATGTAAGTCCACCACCACTTCATGGTATCATCCAATAATACTTCTATCATAGTATAAATATTCATACATTCAAAAATAAATAAATTATAAATCAAACAAAGCCATGATCTAGTGTAATGACACTTCGACCTAGATTCGATAATTCTATTATGGCAATCGCTATTCTAGCATAATTCAATATTAATTCATGGTAATTCTAATCGAATCATAGTTATCATGGCATATTCTAGCCTAAACATGACATTCATGGCACATTCTAGTCTAATTCAAGCAATTGAAATCAATCATAGCATGCAAGGGCAAAATGATAATTTTTACCTATTTTTATGCTATTTCCTAGTATACATCAAAATAAATATAAGTCTTTCTTAGCATGATTCTAATCATGTGCTCCTAAGCATGATTCTAAGCATTCATAAAGAAATTAAACTCCTAAGCATGATTTTAATAAAGAAAAGATAACAGACTCACCTTGACACGCTTATCCATCTCGCAAGACAAACAAGGGTTAGAATAATTCATAATAACCCTAACATGCTTCTAAGTATGGAAAATAAAACCTAATCACGCTTATTCTATGCATAAAACAACCTAAAAATACTTAATTCTAAGTAAGAAGAATCATAAGAGGGAGAAGAGAGAACTGCTCTCAAGACGTACCTTTTCCAGGTTTAGAGCAATAGAATGCCTGAAAAACTTTAGACTAAAAAATACTTCTCGAATTCTTGAGCATGGTCTAGAGAAAGAAGAGAGAATTGTTCCCAATTCAATGTTTCCTTCAAAGTGAGAAGGGGGGTGTTTATATAGAAGAGAGGTGAAGTTGAAAATGGAAGAAAGAAACAAAAAAAGAAGGTTTATAATGAGATTTTCCAAAAATACGCCACCAATAGTCAGGCAGATATTGGTAGACCGTCGACCGGCCATCAAACAGCCAAGAGGGTATTGGCTGATGCTGGCTGTTGGTCCACAGTCAGGCGGCTAATTCCCCTTAGCCCCCTTATTTTGCTGCTTTACACCACAGTCCCTTGTCATCCTAGCTTGTTCGATCACACATAACTTCTCAAATTCAACTCCGATTTGCAACCCATAAATTTATATGAAAACTAGACATACTTAGCTCCACAACGATATATGAGTCAACACCAGATTCTTTCTAGATTAATTTCTATGTAATTTTGAAGTCATATGTCAATTTTCGAGGCTTTTCATCAATCCTTTCTTACCTTTTTTTATTGGATTTCAAGGGCATTTTGGTCATTTATATCTCTTTACCTTCATATTCATTCCTTTATCGAGCCTAGAAAATTTAGTATCTACAGCTTACCCCCTACTTTGGAGAAGTTTCTAAGATACAAAAGTCGACAAAGTACTATTTCTTCCTCCTTGACATCTTCGCGTTTGTCTTCATTCTATCAAACTTTCTCATCCTCTTCTTTCTCTCCTTCTACTATACAAAAGGTGTACCCATTCAAGGGCTGAAGGGCCCACTCGAGGGCTAATATGCCCTTTTAAGGCCTAAGGTGCCCAGTCAAGGGCAAATGTGTGCCCATCTAAGGGCTGAGTTGCCATTCAAAGGCGAATGTGCCCATCTAAGGGCTAGAAAGTATCCTTATGATGATATGATAAAACACTCTTTAGTCCACCTACTTTTTAGGGTTTCTAACACTTTTCAATGCATCTACTTCCTAGGGTTTAGTAACACTATTTAGTGTGCCTATTTTAAGGGCTTAAAATACTCTTAAGTGCACCTACTTCTTAGGGTTTTCAACACTCGTTAGTATACCTCTTCTTAGGGCTTGTGCCTATTTTAAAGGCTTAAAACACTCTTAAGTGCATCTACTTCTTAGAGTTTCCTTCTAATGCATGCCCACTAGGAAAACGTTCTCTTATGCACTGTTTTGTGGTCTTTATTCTTCATGCCTTTGGCTAAGTATCCTTCGTGCTTTCTATGATTTCTTCAAAATTTGCATTCGTTGGGCTTCATGCCCATGTTCCAAGTATTCTTCAAACCTTTTTAATCTGCTCCAGATTTCGTATTCAATAAGTTTCATGCCCATCTTTTGTGTATTCTTCAAGCTTCTCTAGTCTGCTCCAAATTTCATATTCAATGGGTTTCATGCCCAGGTACTTTTGCTTCTATTGCTAATTCCTTCTAATCCACTAGGAAAATTCATCATGTTCTAACATTTTTCGTTCTTAACTTCTTTTTATATGTCATTGCTTTTTGCTAGGGATTTCTTATTATATTGTTGATTCTTCAACTCACTGCCGATCTTCTTATCGTTTTTCTAAGTTCCTGCAAAATATCGAACACCTCTTGATAATTTCGAAATTAATTAAAAGCTTACCTTATATAGTGCTCTTTAACAATTCTCCTTTCTAGCCTCTCAAGTTATTCTTCCCTTGTATGAATCGGTCGAGGATTCTATTCGATCAATTCGATTCTTTCTTTATGAGTTGCTAAAATATTGACATGGCGAGGTGCTTACTACCAAAAAGCTTCAAAGATTCTGTCAAAGTTTTAAAACTGGTGTAAAATTTTTCATCCATTTTCCTCTCTTCTCTTCTTTTCTTCTTTTCTCTCTTCTTTTCCTCTTCTTTTTTCTTTCTTTTCTTTTCTCTTTTTTTCTTGTTCTTTTCCTCTTCTTTTTTCTCTTTTTCTCTTTCTTTCTTTCTTCTTTTGCTTTTTCTTTTTCTCTCTTTTTTCCTCTTCTCTCTTTTTTCTTCTCCTTTTCTTCATTTTTCCTTCAACTATCTGACTATGAATCTTCTTCTATTTTTCAAATCCTTTCTTCTAGATAACCTTTCATCTTCAAGGCGTCAAATTTTTTCTTCACAATCCCTTTTTTAGGGTAAACTTCAAATTCCTTCTTCATGGTGATCTTCCTTCTTCAAAAGAGATGCCTTTTCAAGGTGGATGTCTTCTTCATGGTAGATACCTTCTTCGAGGGAGATTCATTTTTCAAAGTGGATGGCTTTTTTTATGGAGATTCTTTTTTAAAGCGAACATCCTTCTTCTAAGGAGATACCTTCTTTTTGGTAGTTTCCTTCTTTAAGAGAGATTCCTTCACCAAGGTAGTTGATTTCTTCATAGGAGATTCCTTCTTTAAGGTTGATACCTTTTTCAAGGAAGATGCCTTCTTCGAGGTGAATATGTTATTCAAGGAAGATGCCTTCTTCAAGCTGAACATCAAACTTGAACTTCCGTCTTCAAAACAACAGTCCTCCTTGATTGTCTTCAATTGTGGCAGTTTTTATTTTTATGGTGATTATCGTTCTTTCCAGACATCTTGTACATGGCACTACTTGAATTGCTTAAACACATCATACTGCTTCAAGTGATTGTTAGGTCTCAACAAGACTGAGCTGCTTGATCCAAGTAACTTGCATATTATGCTGCCTACATCTAGCTTGCTTATCATTTTGCTTCTATTCATCCAGGTGTTGAGCACTTTTCTTTTGTGGTTACCCCAAGTATTTCATACTGCATTATGATTCTACAAAACTCAACCATTTCTAGACTTTATACCAATCGGGATTGTGCTTCCTGCAAGAAAATATTTGACGTTTCATGTATGCATGATGTATATCTCAATAATCTTTTTTAACTATATGCTTCTTGCTTGGATTAGATGGGTCGCCTGCAAATCTAGTGTCTGGAGTGACAGGTTAAGCGTCTTCAGGCTCAAATTGTTGCTCCTTTAATTAATAATGGTGATGATGAGTTAGGACAGTCGCCATCGACCTTTTCTCTTCACACCTTCCAACACCTCTTCTCACAATTCCTAACATGTCTGAGTTCTTCAGCCTTTCTTAAAGCTTCTAAAGGATGATGACTTGAAGCAGCTTGAATTTAGCAGCTTCTATAATTTGAAGTTTCTTCGACATACTGAGGATGGCATGACCTTCTATGATTCTTACAACCATATCTTCCACTTCAATGGGCAAGAGCTTTGTCCCCTATATGAAGAATCCTCTATCATACTCGGTTGTCATTCATTTAGCTTTGAGAGCATCATTTTGCCCACTGCTCAAACACCATCTATGTCTGACCTTGCCAATTTCTCTAACTTTTTTATTTCTACCATGGGTATTCATACCAGAGACAGTAGAGTGATATTATCCTCCATCATGCCTTTGCTTGAAATGATGGACAAGTCTTCGTCTACTTAGCTTCGCCTTCTCCAATTTTATCTTTGTGCACAGTTCTTATTAGTCTCACTAGATGGTCTCAGAGATCCACACCTTATAACCATCATTCCTTAGATGGGACCCAGTTTCACAGCTATTCCTTTGATTCTGGCTGAGACACTGATTGGACTGGATCATGTCAGGATGGATCTAAGTCAGAGGTTCGGTGGCAATCTTCTACTTCTTTGGGTATTCCTTTCGTCATCTTGAGCTTTCAAGTTCAATCATGATCATTTCATTTTTTTTTAATGCTCTAATTTTTGCCTAAGCCGCCCTCTTCGGGTTTTCGACTTAGAGAGCTTACCCTAACTTTTGCCTGAGCTGCCCTTTCTGGGTTTTCAACTCAATGGGCTTTTCTTAAGATCTCATGCCCTAACTTTTACCTAAACTATCCTTTCGGGTTTTCAGCTTAGCAGGCTTTTCTTAATTTCTCATGCCTTAACTTTTACCTAAACTGGCCTTTCTGGTTTTCAGCTTAGCGGGCTTTCCTTAATTTTTTCCTAACCCGCCTTTTCAAGTTTTCAACTTAGCAAGCTTCTTTTTCTTATTTTTTCGTTGTTTCTTTTTCTCAGATTTGGTTACAAGAGAGATTATCTATTCTAGCACCGCTAAAGGGGATATTTCCCATTATAGTCCTCAACTTCATATAAGGAGAAGACTTGAGATACGTTCTTCTTGGATCAACTGGCTCTGAGCCATTCCTGATACTCAATTTGCTGGCATTGTCGATGGTGGAGGATGGAGCATGTGACAGTAGGGACATATATCGCATGCGTGCCTCTAGCGGGTTTCACCCATAGTTCATTCTACGATCTTGCTAGACTACGTCGACAATATGGACTCAAACAGAGGATTGTAGATTCACTGACTGCGTTCAGTTCTGAGAGACTGTTTGCTCGTTATCTAGAGCATGTGAAAGATTCTTAGCCATAACGCACCAATTAGAGAAATCTATTCCATGATCCTGATTTTGAGACAGACGACCAATACAAGGATTGGGTAACCTTTCAGGCTTCTATTCCTGATCCTGTTATTCGAGCTAGACAATGCTGTGAGCGATATAGTGAGCCTATTCGTAGTCCATCGAAGAGGCAGAGACGACATTGTTAGTTTCTTTGTTAGCTTAGAAGTTAGAGGCTTTCCTTTCATTATTATGCAAAATAATAAGACATTTCAAATGGCATATTTGTTCCCAAACAATTTCATTTTATTAATAAAAACACAAGCTTTTGAACAACACGTGCACAATGAGACAACTCGTATCATTAATTAGCCATTTCTAGTTTTATGATTAATTATTTTTTCTTTCACTTCCTTTTTTTATACATAATATTTCTTCAGCTTGTTGATGTTGGTGGGCTCAGTGAACTCATAACTCATTCCCTTCCATGTCTGATAGGATGCCGTCTTCGTCTGACATGACCTTCATCACAATGAATGGGCCTTTTCAGCTGGGTTTGAACTTCCCTCTAGGATCATACACCACTAGTCTGGCCTGTTTAAGGACTAACTCCCTTTTTTTAACTTTCTTGCCTTTATTCTTTTGTTAAAGGCTCGAGCAGCCTTTTTCTGATGTAGTTGCATGTGATATCTGGCCTTCATTCTTTTCTCATCAATCAAGGCCAATTATTCACGTCTATTTTCAGTCCACTCCCCTTTGAGGATTGTTGCTTCTATCAAAACCCTCGCTGATTTCATTTCTATCTCAATTGGTAGGACTGTTTCTGAACTATACACCAATGAGAAGGGTGTCATGCCCGTTGAACTACTGGGTGTTGTTCTATAACCCTATAACACAATAACAACTTCTCTACCCAATCTTTACATATCTGTACCACCTTAGCCAAAATCTTGTTAACGTTTTTATTGGAAGCTTCTACTGCTCCATTTACTTGTAGCCTATATGGAGACGACTTAAAAGTGTTCAATTCCATACTTCTTGAACAAGGCCTTAGTTTCTGCTTGAAACTGGACCCCATTGTCAGTTATGACATGGTGTGGTACTCCAAATCTACATATAATGTTCTTATAGATAAACTTTGCCATCTGTTTTGCCCCTAACTTACTATAGGACTCAGCTTCTATCCATCTGGTGAAGTAGTCAATTGCCACCACTATATATCGATGCCTATTAGAGGTTGACAGCCATATTTCGCCTATAATGTCGATGCCCCATGTAGCAAAGGGTTGTAGTGTTGTCATCGCTTGTAGTTCCAAGGATGATTAGTGAATCAAATTTCTATTGATTTGACATTGGTGACATCTCTTCACAAACTAGACACGATCTATGACCATGGTTAGCCAATAAAAACCTTTCCTTATTATTTTCTTTGGGAGTACCAACCCATTCATGTGTACCCCACATACACCACTATGGATTTCTTCCATAAGCCTTTTTACTTCTCTCTCATCGACACACTTCAATTGCATCCCTTCTGGCATTCTCTTGTACATCACCCCTTGATGACAAGTAAATTTTTGGGCCAACCTTCATAACATAGCGTTATCTTTCTCACAAGCCTCCTCTGGCAAAATCCTCTATTCTAAATATCTCTTCAAGTAATAGAACTATGGCGTTTCGTCTACCTCAACCCCTATTACCTAAGGTCCCGCAAAACAAGGACCTTATGCTTGTAATATGATTATTGGTCTCACCAATAATTCTTGCGTACTCACCCAAATTGATGCTAATGAAGCCAATGCGTCAGTTGTCCGATTCTCACTCCTAGGAAGATGGGTGAAGGTGCATTGTTTGAACCTCCCAATCAACCTTCTTATGTGTTCAAGACATGTTTTCAACTTTCCTTTCCGTAGATCCCAATCTTCATTGGTTTAAGAGATGACCAATTTTGAATCCCCTAACATTTTTTTTCATCAATGCCCATAGCAATCACGACTTCCAAACCAAAGGTGTAGGCTTCGTATTCAGCCATGTTGGTGGTGACTCAGAATTCCAACTTCTTGGCAAATGGAGTGACTTCTTTAGTTGGCGACACTAGAATAACTCTTATTCCAACGCTATTGCGATTGACAGCTCCGTCAAAGAACATCCTCCATCCCACTACCGAGATTACTCCTAGATGTTCATCTAGGAATTCCAACTCCCATGATTCATCGTCATCGACCGGGTTCATAGCCAAGAATTATGCTACTACTCTTCCTTTCACCACCTTCTTAGTGATATACCCTATGTCAAATTCTAACAACTACACTAGCCATCTTGCTAATTTTCCCACCAATGTTATTGCCTCGTAAAAGTACTTTATAAGACCCTCATTTGAGATAGCCTTAATTTTATAAGACTGAAAATAATGCCTCAACTTCTTTGAGAACCAAACTATGGCCAAGCACGTTTTCTCCACATAGCTATACTTCATCTCGTAAGTTAGCAACTTCTTGCTAAGATAATAGATGGCATGTTGTACACCGCTCTCGTCTTCTTATGTCAGCATAGCACCAATAGCCTCCTCCTTGAGAGCCAAGTAGAGAATTAAATTCTTACTAAGTTTTGGATGTCTCAAAACTGGCAAATTCTACAACTATTTCTTAATCTTCTAGAATGCCTCTTGGCACTGATCATTATATTCCACCAACTAATCCTTCTTTAAAAGCCTGAACATTGGTGTACATATAGTTGTCGATTTAGAAGTAAACCGACTGATGTATTAGATCTTCCCTAGAAACCCTTGAACATCCTTTTCAGTCTTAGGTTATGGCATCTCTGTAATGGCCTTAACTTTGTCTGGATCTACTTCTATCTCCTTCTTGCCAACTACAAACCCTAACAACTTCCTGAGGTAACTCTGAGGACACACTTCTTCGAATTTAGTTACAATTTCTCACCCTTTCTAGGAACTTGTTTAAGGCCTCAAAGTGATCCTCTCGAGTCTCGAATTTCACCATCATGTCATTCACAAAAACTTCTATCTTCTTATGTATAATGTCATGAAACAACATCGTTACTATTCGTTGGTAAGTTGCCCTTACATTCTTCAATCCGAAGGGCATCACCTTGTAACAGTAGGTTCCCCATTCCTTAATAAAGGCTGCTTTCATCTTATCTTCATTGGCTATCATTGTCTGGTTGTATTCAGAAAACCTATCTACGAAAGAAAACATTACACTAGTAACAGCGTTATCTACCAACACATCGATGTGAGGTAAAGGAAAATCATCCTTTGGTAAGGCCTTATTCAAGTCTCAGTATTCTACACACATTCAAACCATTCCATCCTTCTTCGATAGTGGCATGATAATGGCTAACCATTATGGATATTTCACCACTTTTATGAACTTAGCTTCAATTTGCTTGGAGACTTCCTCTTTGATTTTCTAAGCCCACTCTGGTCTCATCCTCCTTAGTTTCTACTTAACTGACTTCATATGTGGATAAGTTGAAATTGTATGCTCAACAATACTTCTCTCAATTTTGGGCATGTCGTCATAGGACTAGGTGAAGACTTCTTTATGTTTCTTTAGTAATTTTTCAAATCTCTCTCTCTTTCTCTTCAGGAGTTGTATCAAGTGTAATGTATATGTTCTTGGGCTTTTCGATTGCACCAAGATTAATGTCATGAGTTTGAAAAGTATGGATGTAAAAAATGCTAGTAAAATGCACAGTGCCATTAGGAAATGTTAGCCCCAAGGCTACATGATAATTTTGATGATAATAATACACATTGATTCATTGAGATATTACTAATATGTTTATTTAAATGCAAGAATAAGATCAATGAAATATTATAAAATCAAGAAGAGGCTGATTAAAATGAAGTGTTGAAGCTAAGGAGAAGACTATATGCTAAAGGTACCAAAGTTTAAGAACAAGGTTTGATTCAAGGAATGTGACACGAGCAATATTCAATCAATTGGTCATATGTTTCTCTATAAATGTCCAAATGATGTGATTCCTAAGCCTTTACAAAGCTAACTCAATTAATAATATTTTACCTTTTTTAAAGAAAGTCAAATTTTGAGTGAAAGGTTGTCCAAATCATATTGCAAGTTAAAGGACAAACAAAATCTACTGACATGAGCATAGAATGGTCTTTTGTCCATATCTTGAGTTATAAATATCTAAATGACTTGATTCTTGAAGAGTTGGAAAGGTAATTTAATGGTGCACATTTCATATTTTTTGAAGAAATTCAAATTTCAAATGGAAGGCTAACATAATCATCATGCAAATTGGTGGATTGACACAATAAAAGAAAATTTGCTAACATAAGCACCAAGTGATCTTTTGTCTATATCTTGAGCTAGAGATATCCAAACGACTTCATTCTTGATTAGTTGGAAAGCTTATTCAAATATGCAAATCTTTTATGTTTTTAAGATTTTTAGATTTCAAACGGGACATTAACAAAAATGGCCAACAAAATTATGGCTTTTATGGCGGGTAGAAAATTCAGAGTTGGTGTCTTCACTTGAATAAGTTCATCTCATTTGCCTATAAAAGCAGCTCTTCTCCCATGCATTCAACAAAAATCTATCAAGCAAAAAATAAGAGAAATATCAAGTTTAAAGAGTTTTTATATTATTTATCTACTCTTTGAAGAGAGTTGTAAACAATTTTCTTTGTCCTTCTATTTTGGTGAGAGTGAGATCATTCTTGTAAAGGATAATAGTTATCCTTGAGAGAAATCCCAATGTAGTGCTATCAAGAGTTAAACAATTGAGAGAACTCTTTGTGTGGTGTTATCAAGAGTTGAAAGAAGAAGTCTTGGAGAGGTTATTCATTAAGCAAGTTGTAAAGAATTCTACAACTTAGTGGAAAGAAAGCCTAGCTTATGGAAAAGGTAGGAGCCCATGGACGTAGGCAAAGTTTGCTGAACCACATAAGTTGAGTTTGCACTCTCTATCCCTATCCTCTTTAAATTCACTTACACTTATGTTTGTTTATTATTATTATTATTATTCTCTTGCACTTAAGATACATCTTTGATTCCTTCTTCAACGAAAGCAGCAAGTTCAATGGACAGGTCCATTAACAGTGCTTGATCTTGAGGCCTCTCCTCCTTGATGGTCATTTTATCCATTTCTCTAGCCAAGTCATCCTTGGGAACTCCTGCCTAAAGGATAAACCTGAAAATCTCAAATCTGGCTTCAACATTCCCTTGAAAACCCATGGTTCAGCAACATCCGCATACTTCGTATCTTGGGCTTTGACAAACTTGACGAATCTCTCTTTTTTGGTCTCAAAGTCTTCTTCTTCTCCTTCAGAATTGTAGCCCAAACCTCATTTAGAAGTTTGGCTTTTGAAATCTAGGAAGGATGGTAAACCACGTCCATTCCTCCCAAGCCTAGTTATTGGCAAGTATCCTTGTTTCTTCATTATTCCAGCTACAATCAGGCTAATTTCGTCAATCATGGCTACATGAAAGCCTCCCATGTAAGATATTTCTCCAACTTTCACACGTAAAGCAGTTGGTGCAATAGTTGAGGTGGTATGAATAGTTACAATCTCCCCATCCATGTTGAACCGGATCTTCTAATGTAAAGTGGAAGGGACCCCACCAAGCGGATGGAGCCATGCTCGTCCCAACAAAGTAGTAAATGTGACTGAAATGTCGAGGCTTGTGAATTCTGTAATAACTTCAATTGCCCCAATCTTCACTAATGCCTTGAACATCTCAACAGCACTCATTTTCGAGTCATCATAAGCCCTAATCACTATCTCACAAGGCTCAAAAGTTCATATATCTTTATATGCACGATATTAATGGCAGACCCATTGTCTACATGATACAAGGAGATGTCTTCCTACCAATTTCTGTAGTGATGAACGTCTTGTTATGATTCCTCCCTTCAAACGATAGATCCTCATCAGTAAAGGTGATCAGACCCCTCTCTTTTATCCCCTTGGGTTCTCCTCTAGTCAATGCGGTCAACATTTCACTAGCAGTAGCAGCCATTGATATCTCTATCTCTGCCAAAGCAATCGTCATTGCTTCTTTATGCTTTTGGGTTGATATTAACAAATCCCAAATGCTAGCATTCGGCTGAGTCTTCTTTAGTTTCTTGATCACTTGATCCTAGTGTTCTTCCTGGGCAACTTCTTTGCCTTTTTCAACTGTCTTCTCGTTTATTTTCTACTTCTTCCTCTCATGGTAAAACCAACCACTCCTTATCACTCCTTAGATATTCTCCCTCTCACCCCTTAGTGTTTCTCTCTCATGTGTGTCTCCTTCAATTCTCACCTTTTCGTCTTTATCACTATTAAAGTTAGTCCAAAAGTTTGGAAGGGTCTTAACTGTAGGGATATCATCCCAAGTTCCCATAACTCTTACCTTCTTACACCTTCTAGGCAAACTCTCTCTTCTTGCAGGACTCTTAACTCGTTTCCCTTTCCTATCTTCACCTCGAGTCTTCTAGGTGGTGGGGCCTTCCTAGCCTCTTTCTTGGTTATCCATTTCTTGGCAAAGGAACTTGATGGTGTAGACTTCTTCTTGATAGGTGTTACTTCAACTTCCTCTTCTTCTTCTACTAGTGGCTTTTCCTTTTCTTGGTCACTGAGGTTGACAAGTTCGGGTTCTAGGCTTCACTTGACTCCCTTCACTACAATATTAGTCCATCCACCCTTCTTGGTGTAAATCTTGACTACCAAAGGAATGGACTCATCTTCCACCCTTTCAATGATCTCCTTTGGCTCTTCTTCTTTGGGTTTTTTGACCTTGGGTTCTTCATCATTGGGTTTCTTCTTTGACGCCTCCTTTCTAATGGACTTTTCTGATTGTTCAGGCTTGGACTTCTCCTTTCTCTTAGCTCTCTCAACCCTATTAGATCTTCTTTCTTCAAATAAATTCATGACTTGCTCTTCAGTCAAGCCTAAGCCAATCATGTTGGTTGACGGAGGAGGCACTTGGTTATAATTCGGTAATAGGTTGCTTCTAGTATTAGGCTCATATGTCTATAGGTTGGGAATTTGGCCTTTGTCGATCAAATCTCAGATCTAATGGTGGAGACGAGTACAATCATCGATTTTGTGATCGGTCACTTGGTGGAATTCACACTTCTCATGATGCCTCCATTTCCTTAGTAGTGGATTTGGAAGCTCCCTTGGTGGCAACGGTTGCAAGATCCCTTCAAGACAGTGGCTTTCCCCAATGACGAACTTTTCTTTGCTGGGCGACTGCCTTCACCTCAACTTGCTTCGCGCTAGACCCACTAGCTTGGTGATTGATGCGTTCGAAACTAGTAAGTATACTAGTCGCACAAGTAATAAAGTGATAAGTAAGATATCGTTCCCACGAGGATTGATTCTAATTGAATTTTTTATTCGAAAGCAACAACAGAACTAAATGGGGGGTTTTGTTGATTAATTAACTAAGTCAAATAAATGCAAATGAAGAATAACACAATGCAAAGTTAAATCAATTGAAAAATCAATGAGAGAAATCTGGTTAAGGGATATTCTCTACCACAAGATATGGATTTGCGAATTAATCGTAGAATTGTCATCCAATTACAGCATTGAAGTTATCAACCGTAGATAACAACAAGCTCGGTTATCCCAATCTTTCCTTACTTTGTTGTTAAATAAAATAGGCTCTTTACTTAATCTCTATCCATTAAACAACCTAGAACAAGCTCTCTAAATTTAATTCAATGGATGCATTATGAAAAGAAAGACAGGTTGATCTAAGCAATAAACACACAAGCTCGGATTATTTAACTTAGGTTATATTCTCCAATTGCAATCTCTGATCACAATTTTGCTACTAATGATTAGAAATTCAAGACAATTACGGATCAAGATTTCTAGTCTAGCAATAGACAATATCCAGATTATAATCAGTTGGCCACCCAAATAAATCCAGCAAGCAATCATAAGCATTAAACATGGGAAAATACAAGCAACTTCAATTAGAGAATTGGATAACAATTCCTTGCACAATCAATTCACAAAAACCATATCAAGGGCTTTGAAATCACCCTCAACCAATTCAGATTTAGTTACACATATTCAGATAGAATACAAATACAATACAATATGGAGACATTCCAGAAAATGAAAGGGAAAGGGAAAACTTAGCAAATTTGATGAAATCTTTTAGGATTTGTAGTTCTTCCTTTTTCCAAGCCTTCAATCTCCTTCAAGAACTCCAAGAGATGAGAGAAATCCAAAGATGCAGCCTCCTCCACGTTCTCCCCTCTTTAAGTTATCAAAATAAAACCCTAAAATGTGTTTAAATACTCTGCTACAGTGACTTGCTACAGTGCCCCATATTATACATGCTACAGTGACTTGTGGAATTATATTTCTATACATCTCACACTGTTTTGATTACAACTTTTGGTACACTGAATGGATTTATAAACCGTAAATTTCTCCAGAAAATAGACTTCGAGAGCTTTCCAACGGTATATAACATGTCATCGGGTTCATTGTATATCAATACAATTAAATCCGAGAAGATCACTGACTAGCAGAGGTGAAAATGAAGGGTTTTACTCCATTTTGTGCAAGTTGCTCCAAAACTCCTACAAACATCAAAACCACACAAAAACATAAAAATACCAAGGAATATAGCAAAGAAACATGGATGAATTGATATAAAAGTAATACATAAATAGACACCTATCAGTGATACTGCCCTTGACTACTTTAAGGGTAGTTATTTCTCTTCTGCCTAGACTTCAACTCTTTTATTTGAATGCCTAAATTATACAAGTCTTCAAATGTCTTAATACGGAAGCTTTCAGTCTATCGCTAATGGAACTATGGGCTCCATTGATCACCATGTGAACTTGGTCCTTCTCCGTAGGCCTAGTGGTCATCTTGGTTACCTTGACCCTCCAACGAACTAGATATTTGAACAAGTTTCATTAAGCTTTTGCCCTGTTGTCTCCAAATCCTTCAAGGTTAACCCCAGTTGGGTATTGTGGCGATATTGCTCCACAAATTATTGGGAAAGCTGCTCCTAATCTTCTCGAACACTCTTAGAGAGGTCATGATACCATGCTACCGCATCATCTTCTAAAGATAGCATGAAATACTTCAATATGTGTTCCTTTGTCAAAGCAGTAGCAGCAATGATAGCTGCATATTGCATCAAGTGTGTCTTTAAATTACCATTTTTATTGAACTTGGGCAAGTCTGGTAGACGAAACTTTGGAGGCAAGTCTTTGTCTCCAACGAGCAAGATGTCGTATAGGTCTTTGAGCCCTTTCAATGCTTTCTTCTTCAAGAGAGATTGAACCTTCTCCATGTCTTTGGCCAACTACCTGACCGATTCGGGTTCTTCTTGGTTGACTAGGCTTTTCCCATTATCTCTGCCTTAGCTAGTTTCACCATCATCACCACCGTTACCCATGGGTAGAGGCTGATTCATGTGGTTAGGTCTATTTTAGAGTGCTTCAACGAGTTAAGCCATTTGTTGTTAGAGTGTAGTTATATCAGCTCTCAATTTGGCCATTTCAACATTGTTGTTGTTAAGTGCGACCATTTTGTCAACTAGTTCTTCTCGCCTTGTCAAATGGCCACCTCGTCTAACCCAAGCTATGATGGCTGCAAAACAAAGGTGTTAATGCCATACATGCATGCATGTATGCATGATATGATGTTTGCTCATTCTAGGGTTTAGACACACTTTTAGCCTTCCAACCTTATTTCTCCCATACACGTGAGGTCGAGTTTCTTTTCCTAAGATTTTTGACCTCATTTTCCAAGACATCATCATGGGATGTAGGAATGCGAGATTCTCTCTCCTAATTCTAACATTCATGTTGATGTTAGATTCTTCATGATTATCATAACATGGCTTTCTAAATGTCATGATAACCTTAACTCATGGCACATATTCCCATTTTATTCTCATGGGTGACTTGACATGTGGCATTCATTCATGGTTCCATGAGGTTGAGTCAATATTATTCTAATCATGGGAATCTTACATCCATAAACATGCATCTCAAAATAGGTTTTGGATATTCAGTATATTGGAAGTTTCTAGAGTTGTCTACATTGGTTTAAGTCTCAAGGTCCAATGCTCTAGGCTCCTTCAAGTGAAAGATGTCCTTTTAGGCCAATCTCTTTTTATATTAATTCAATTGTACGTGCTGAAAGATGGTGACATCAACATGAGTCCTCTAGGAGTCAAATAGAGCCAAAAACTTCTCATGTCAATACCACACGGCTAATTTAGGCATTTTGTGCTCATTGCGTGCAAAGCTGTAGTGATACAAGGACTCATTATATCGACATGAGTTATTAGAATTTAGTATTCCTATCATAATCAACTTCTCTTATCCCTAGTAGAGCCGCCTTTCTGAATAGGGCTTTCATCCTACCAAAGCGTTTACGACTACGACACTGTGTCTAAGCCTCTTTCAAGACTTAAAGGAATGCAAATGAGCCATGAGCACGTCTGAAGAATGGAATCACCACCCAATTATTCAATTGAGAATGAATAGAGGCAATCTGATCCCTTGCTTCAGAACATAAACTACCCTCATCCCTTCAGAGATGAGTTTGAGAGTCAGTTATGAGTCATTCGACCCGCCCAGATCAAGATCCAGCCTCTACTTGGAAATACCAAATAGTAACATCTCATGCCGTTACTTAGTCCACTTAATGTTGCTCATTTTATGTACACGTGTTCATTTTATCTTCGTTAGATATGTTAGGCAATTATTCAATCAATGCCAATTATAAACATCCATAGAAAAAGGGAGGAGAATATAATACATTTCCATCAAATATGGGGAAGGGGAAGAGGATTACATCGCCTTATTCTTCAATAAAATAAATTATAAAATGTACATTCATTCATAACATAAATTTAAACATTAAATACAAATGGTCTATTCGAGACCCAATATATAATGGATCCCTCACCATCATACGTGAGTTTATTCAACATCAATTGAACCTCTATTCATACATTAAGTCATTCATTCTCAGTGATAGCCCCTCTCTATCAATGTGTTATCACGACATATTCTAACCTAATTCAAGTAATTGAAATCAATCATAGCATGCGAAGGCAAAATGGTAATTCTTACTTATTTTATGTTATTTCCTAGCATATATCAAAGCAAATATAAGTCTTCCTTAGCATGATTCTAATTATGTACTCCTAATTATGATTCTAAGCATTCGTAAAGAAATTAAACTCCAAAGCATGATTCTAATAAAGAATGGATAGCAGACTTACATCGATACGTTTATTCATCTCGCAAGACAAACAACATTAGAACAATTCATAATAACCCTAACATGCTTCCAAGCATAGAAAATAAATCCTAATCATGCTTATTCTAAGCTTAAAACAACCTAAACATGCTTAATTCTAAGCAAAAAGAATTATAAGAGGAAGAAAAGAGAACTGTTCTCAAGACGTACCCTTTCCGGGTTTAAAGCAATAGAGCATCTAAAAAGCTTTAGACTACAAAAGATTTCTCCAATTCTCAATCATGTCTTCTAGAGAAGAAAGAGAGAATTGTTCCCAATTTGGTGTGCCCTGCAAAGTGAGAAGGGGGGTACTTATACAGAAGAGGGGTGAAGCTGAAAAAAGAAGCCAGAAACAAGAAAGGAAGGCTTATAATGAGATTTTCCAAAAATACACCACTAACAGCCGAGCGGTTGTTGATAGACCGTCAATCAACCATCAAACAACCAAGTGACTTTTGGCTGACAACCGCGCGGGTGTCTGACAAACGACCGATTGTTAGTCCACAATCAGGCGGTTCATTCCCCTTGGCCCCCTTATTTCACTACTTTGCACGACAATCCCTTCTGACCTTTGTTTGTTCGGTCGCACATAACTTCTCGAATTCAACTCCAATTTGCAATCCATAAATTTATACAAAAACTAGACATCCATAGCTTTGTAAGGGTATATGACTCAATACTAGATTCTTTCTAGATTAATTTCAATACATTTTTGAAGTCATATGTCAGTTTTCGAGGCTTTTCATCAATCCCCTCTCACCTTTCCTTGCTTGACTTTCAAAGGCATTTTGATTATTTATATCTCTCGACGTTCAT
Organism: Boswellia sacra; assembly: GCA_013180625.2. Taxonomy (NCBI): domain Eukaryota; kingdom Viridiplantae; phylum Streptophyta; class Magnoliopsida; order Sapindales; family Burseraceae; genus Boswellia; species Boswellia sacra. The sequence continues at coordinate 5,202 of SNVD02009213.1, read as the reverse complement.
ATTCATTCCTTTATCAAGCATAAAAAATCCAGTGTCTATAGTCAGATTAGTTAAAAAAAAAGTTAGTACAAGTTAGCACAAGAGTAATTAAGCAATGAACAAAATAATTAAAGCAACAAAAAAAAAATTAGAGCAACAAAAAAGATTTAAAATGTTAAAAACGATGATAATAAAAAGGTTGGAAAGAAAAATGCAATAATAATTAACAAGAGTAATGGTAGTTAGGCATGTGTTAAGAAAATTATATTAACAATTAAACAACAAGATAAGGCAAAACAAAAGAAGAGAAAGTAAGAAATGAATTTTCACCAGGAGAAAGAGATTATATATACTAACCCTTGTCTATCATACCTCTCTTGCAATGACGACAAATTTTGTTTACGCTCAAAATATACTATGGCTCTTGCAATATAGGTCACTACCAGAAAAAATGGGATTTTGTGTCAGCCAAAAACCCACACAAACCCAATTACATGTCAGTTTTTGTCCGACGTAAAGTGACCTAACGAGTAACGTGTTAGTTGGTCAAACCGACATAAAGTCAAATGCCGGTCCTGAACTGCCAAGTAAATGCCTAATGTGTATACATGTCATTTTTTTATGTTTGTGTCAGCAATTGACTAAGGAGTATTACAACAATGATGTAGATGCATGCCGGTTAGAAACCCACAAATATTTTAAATGTTTCTGTTAGCTATTGATTGACACGTATCACAACAATGGAGTAGATATGTGTCAATCAAAAACCCACAAATATTTGACATTTATGTCTAATCGCTGACTGACATGTAAGTTTAATGCAAATAAGATAGATGTCAGTTATAAACCACTTATTTGTAATTTAAAAAAATATATAAATACTTGTTGGTTTTTTTAATTTAAAAAACAAACAAGTATTTATATATATTTTTCAATTATATATATTATATTTATTTATAATATATTATATATTATATATACAATTACAAAATTAACATACAACTACAAAACTATGCAGATACATAATAATTGCATCCTATATATACATGCAGCAAATCACACTTTGCAATAAGATTCTAGACTTTCTACCTGTGATATTTATAAATTGCAATATGTATAAAAATCAATACAAAACGAGAAGGAATTTCAAAACTTAATTAATAAATGTAGTAAGGAAACAGGTCTACTAAACATGAACTAAAATAAAAATAGCAAGGAAACACACTTAACAGTTCAATAAGTGAATTCCATCACATTTCACATAGTAGTGTAATGAAGACCAAAAAAAAATTGTACTACACATACCAGGAAGCTTGAAAGTGCCTAACAACATGGTGCCAAAGTCCAAAAAAGAACTAGTAATTAAACAAATTCAAAATCTCACCTAAAGCCATACACCAAAGTACTTCAATATATATATATATTGGTGCATGTCCACAAAATGTTATAATCAATTAATTCCTATTCTGCTTCTTTCTATTCCCTAGAGTCAACACCCTATCTTTGAAATCTTATCCTGAAAATAGCCAGCAATTATACTGTGTATCCCTATATATCTTCATTAACCTGCAAAAGTTAATTTCATGTTGAATGTTAGCTAGATAGATACTAATGAATATGCAACCTCGGTTTATAAACATTACATAAACCAAATTTTGTAACCTACCTTCTTGGCTTTCTTCCATTCTTCATGCCAAACTTTCGAAATCTTGGAAACATGGCTAGCCCATTTTGACCTCACCTCATTCATCTCCTCCTTAGTATTAGCTTTCCTTGTTAAACTAAGAGAAGATTAATGGTTATTTTAGAAATAGCAAATAAAACACTTAAAAAATTGAAAACCAGTCATCTCTACCTCACCTTCACACAGAGGACCTTAGAGTCTTGAATGATTTCTTTCATATTCTTCAAAACATAATATCTGTATTCCTTAGAACCGGGCTGCTTTGGTGCCTGCATACAAAGATAAGCCTTGTAATATTGTCACACAAAAGCAAATTGTTCCAATAATAAAATATTCCTCAATCAATTTTTAAATCCCTATACATCTTACCTTGATGTTGTTCTATTGAATTCCCCTTTTCATATTGTCTTTACCTACCTGCCATAGTATTATCCCTCTAACAAAACAGGCAACAAAAATATAAAGGAAATGGTAAACAAATGAATTTTGATGAGGAACAACAAAATTGTAAGGAGGAACCCTTACAGTCTCACAACCTCCATGATATCCTGCTTAGCAGTTTTTCTCATTGAATTAAGGTAAAATACTTCACATGATGACATTTCAACTATAATCAACGTCCAATGGAAGCTACAAATCGTAATTGTCATAAATACAAGTCTATTTAAACGATAAACAGATGAAGATTTAGGCAAAATTGTGGTAAAAAGACATACCCGGGGTTATATGGAATCATGACGTAATTCTTCTCCTCAAACAAATGAAGATTTTGTGTTAAAGAGCGAAGTTGTAATGCTTTCAAGTAGATTTCTACAATAGTAAAATATAATCGTACCTAACTTAATTTCAAGGAAATGAAAGACACCAATAACTCATTTACGGGATACTGTAGCAAATCACTGTAGCATGTATAATACGGGATACTGTAGCAGGTTACTGTAGCAGAGCATTTAAACACATTTTAGGGTTTTATTTTGACAACTTAAAGAGGGGAGAACGTGGTAGAGGCTGCAGCTCTGGATTTCTTTCATTTCTTGGAGTTCTTGAAGGAGAAAGAAAGCTTGGAAAGAGGAAGAAAAACAATCCTAAGAGATTTTCATCAAATTTGCTAAGTTTTTCCCTTCCCTTTCATTTTCTGGAATGTCTCCATGTTGTATTGTATTTACCACGTTCTTAAACATGTGTAACTGAATCTGAATTGGTTGAGGGTGATTTCAAAGCCCTTGATATGGATTTTTTGAGTTGATTGTGTAAGAAATTGTTATCCAATTCTCTAATTGAAGTTGCTTGTATTTTCCCATATCTAATGCTTATGATTGCGTACTGATTGTATTTGGAATGGCCAACTGAATATAATCTGTTGTTGTCTATTGCTAGATTAGAAATCTTGATCAGTAATTGTCATGAATTTCCAATCATTAGTAGCAAAATTGTGATCAGAGATTGCAATTGGAAAATACAACCTAGGTTAAATAATCCGAACTTGTGTGATTATTGCTTAGATCAACCTATCTTTCTCATCGTAATGCTTCTATTGAATTAAACTTAGAGAGCTTGTTCTAGGTTGTGTAATGGATAGAGATTAAATAAAGAGCTTGTTTTATTTAACAACAAAGTAAGGAAAGATTGGGATAACAGAGCTTGGTGTTATCTACGGTTGAGAACTTCAATGCTGTAATTGGATTACAATTCTATGTTAATTCACAAATTCATATCTTGTGGCAGAGAATGAACTCTTAACCAAGTGTCTCTCATTGATTTTTCAATCCATTTAACTTTGCTTTGTGTTATTCTTCATTTGCTTTCGTATTAAGTTTAGTTAATCAATCAACAAAACCCCTCCTGTTTAGTTTATTATTGCTAGAAAATAGCAAATTCAAATTAGAATCAATCCTCGTGGGAACGATATCTACTTATCACTTTATTACTTGTGCGACTAGTATACTTGCTAGTTTCGAACGCATCAAGTTTTTGGCGCCGTTGCCGGGGATTGATTTTTTAATCGATTTGTTATTTTGTTTTCATTGTTGATTCCTATTTTCTTTGTTTTTCTTTTCTGATTGTTTGTGTTTAGACGACATGGCAGTAAACTTCTATCAATTCAGTTGCGGTTTTGAGCCACAACTACCGTGGAGAGTAAATGAGGTAAGCACTCCGAACATTGAACAACAACTTTCTGAGCTAACTTCTCTTGTGGAAAACATGGCTGTAGGACAGATGCAAAAATCTTATGAATGTGGGATATATTCTACGATGGAGCATCCAATCGACATGTATCCAACTTTACAAGAAGAATATATGGAACAAGCCAATGCCATGGGTGGATTTCCAGGACAAAGAGGCAATGGTATGATCCTTTCTCTAGCACTTACAATGCTGGATGGGAAGATCAACATAATTTCAGTTACTGGAATCATCAACCAATCACTCCAAATGTAATACCAAATCGGCCACAAAGTTTCAATCAACCTAGAGTGCAGCAACCATTTCAAATGCGACCACCACCAATGCCACATCCAGCACCGCAACCAGCTTCACAAAACTCAGGTATGTCTCTCGAAGATATTGTTAATGCACTTGCCACTAACACAATGCAATTCTAGCAGGAAACTGGGGCAAGTATCCAAAACCTGGCAAATCAAATGGGACAATTGGCTACTAGCATGAGCAAATTCGAGGGCCAAGACTCAAAAAAATTATCTTCTCAAACGGTGATCAACCCAGGAGAGATTGTTAGTGCGATAACTTCGCGAGGTGGAGAGCAATTAGATATCTTGCCAAGGAAATCACAAACTGATGAAGGAGATGACACCACTTCCACCATGAACAAAACATTGACTTCTCAGGTGAATCCTATAACCCCCATTCCTTCATATGTTTCTCCTCTACCTTTTCCTAGTAGATTTGTAAAATCGAAGAAGGAGGAACAAGAACAGAAAATCCTGGAAACTTTTTGCAAAATCGAGGTGAGTATACCACTTCTGGATGCTATTAAGCAAGTAACTCGTTATGCAAAATTTCTCAAGGAGTTATGCACCAACAAGAGAAAGTTGAAGGGAAATGAGAAAGTAAGCGTGGGGGAAAAGTTTCAGAAACCTGTAATACAAAGAAAAATTCTCCGAAAATGCAAAAGATCCAGGGCCGTTCACCATTCCATGCACCATTGGTAGAACCAAGTTGGAAAGAGCTATGTTAGATTTAGGAGCATCTATTAATATCATGCCATATTCTATTTATGCTTCTTTAAATCTTCGACCTCTTGCGGAAACTGGTATTACCATTCAACTTGCTGATCGTTCTAAGGCATATCCCAAGGGAGTTGTGGAAGATGTGCTTGTGTAGGTAAATCAATTGGTTTTCCCAGCAGACTTCTATGTTCTTGAAATGGAGGATGAGACATCTCCTAATCCACACCAATTCTTTTGGGGAGACCATTCTTGAAAACTGCTCGAACTAAGATTGATGTTCATGATGGCACTCTCACCATGTAATTCGATTGCGAGGTGATTCGTTTCAATATTTTTGAGACAATGAGGTAC
>SNVD02009212.1:0-36186 GCA_013180625.2 Boswellia sacra | reverse complement strand
GATTGATCACCGTTTGAGAAGATAATTTTTCTGAGTCTTGGCCCTCGAATTTGCTCGTGCTAGTAGCCAATTGTCCCATTTGATTTGCCAGGTTTTGGATACTTGCCCCAGTTTCCTGCTGGAATTGCATTGTATTAGTGGCAAGTGCATTAACAATGTCCTGGAGAGACATACCTGAGTTTTGTGAAGCTGGTTGCGGTGCTGGATGTGGCATTGGTGGTGGTTGAATTTGAAAAGTTTGCTGCACTCTAGGTTGATTGAAACCTTGTGGCCGATTTGGTATCACATTTGGAGTGATTGGGTGATGATTCCAGTAACTGAAATTATGTTGATCTTCCCATCCAGCATTGTAAGTGCTAGAGAAAGGATCATACCATTGCCTCGTTTGTCCTGGAAAAATCCACACCCATGGCATTGGCTTGTTCATATATTCTTCTTGTAAAGTTGGATACATGTCGATTGGATGCTCCATCGTAGAATATACCCCACATTCATAAGAATTTTGCATATCTCCTGCAGCCATGTTTTCCACAAGAGAGGTTAGCTCATAAAGTTGTTGTTCAATGTTCGGAGTGCTTACCTCATTTACTCTCCATGGTACTTGTGGATCAAATCCGCTACTGAATTGATAGAAATTTACTGCCATGTTGTCTAAACACAAACAATCAGAAAAGAAAAACAAAGAAAATATGAATCAACAATGAAAACAAAATAACAAATCGATTAGAAAATCAATTCCCCGGCAACGGCGCCAAAAACTTGATGCGTTCGAAACTAGCAAGTATACTAGTCGCACAAGTAATAAAGTGATAAGTAAGATATCGTTCCCACGAGGATTGATTCTAATTGAATTTGTTATTTCCAGCAACAATAAACTAAACAGGGGGGGATTTTTGTTGAATGCTTTACTAAATGAAATAAGAATGCAAGTAAAGAATAACAAAACAGAAAGTAAATTTGAATGAAAAATCAATGGGAGAAAGCTGGTTAAGGGATCCTTCTCTACCACAAGATATGGATTTGCGAATTAATTGTGGAATTGTCATCTAATTACAGCATTGAAGTTATCAACCGTAGATAATAACAAGCTCTATTACCCCAATCTTTCCTTACTTTGTTGTTAAATAAAACAAGCTCTTTATTTAATCTCTATCCATTAAACAACCTAGAACAAGCTCTCTGAGTTTAATTCAATGGATGCATTATGATAAGAAAGATAGGTTGATCTAAGCAATAAACACACAGGCTCGGATTATTTAACTTAGGTTATATTCTCCAATTGTAATCTCTGATCACAATTTTGCTACTAATGATTAGAAATTCAAGACAATTACGGATCAAGATTTCTAGTCTAGCAATAAACAACAACCAGATTATATTCAGTTGGCCACCCAAATACAATCCAGCAAGCAATCATAAGCATTAAATATGGGAAAATACAAGCAACTTCAATTAGAGAATTGGATAACAATTCCTTGCACAATCAACTTACAAAAACCATATCAGGGGCTTTGAAATCACCCTCAACCAATTCAGATTCAGTTACACATGTTTAAGAACGTGGTAAATACAATACAACATGGAGACATTCCAGAAAATGAAAGGGAAGGGAAAAACTTAGCAAATTTGATGTAATTCTCTTTGGAGTGTAGTTCTTCCTCTTTCCAAGCTTCCTTTCTCCTTCAAGAACTCCAAGAGATGAAAGAATTCCAGAGCTGCAGCCTCCACCACGTTCTCCCCTCTTCAAGTTATGAAAATAAAACCCTAAAATGTGTTTAAATACTCTGCTACAGTAACTTGCTACAGTGTCCCGTAATAACATGCTACAGTGATATATGGAATTACAAATATACACTTCTCATACCATTTTTATCACAACTTTCGGTACACTACATAAATTCGTGAACCGTAAATTTCTCCAAAAAATAGACTTCGAGAGCTTTTCAATGGTATATATATGTTATCCGGTTAATTGTATATCAATACAATTAAATCCGAGAAATGGTTGACTAGCAGAGGTGAAAATGAAGGGTTTTACTCCATTTTTGTGTAAGTTCCTCCAAAACTCCTATAAACATCAAAAACCACACAAAAACATAAAAATACCAAGGAATATAGCAAAGAAACATGGACGAATTGATATGAAAATGATATATAAATAGACACTTATCACAAATATTCCTTTGTTTAATTTGAAATAGGGGCTAAACAGTCAGGTGGTGGGGCTCACTATAATCACTCTTTTTTATTTTAATTCAAATCTGACCTATTAACTTATTAGGTTTAATTTTGAAGACCCAAACCAATTGTCAATTTAATGTTTTACGAGAAACTGATCCGTTTAACCCGATTATTTTTTTCTTATTTAATTAAATATTAATATATCATATAGCTTATAGCCCTATACTCTAAATATAGAAAGATAAAGATAATAACAATTTATAAAACTCTAATTTTTTTCTTCTCAATGAATAACTCTTATTTATTTATATCACTTAAATGGCTATTATTTCTAAAAAAAGTATTTAATCAATAATATAAGAAAAAATATTGTGAAATTTATACAAGGACAAATATTTGAAAAGCTATTAAAACTTCGAAATATAATAAGAAAAACTTTGCTTAATATCACTTGCAAAGGTCTATTGAAAATATGTTGTAGAAAATTAAATATATTTGTCCAAATAAATAAACAACAGTGAATGATTTTCTAAGATTTTAAAATATTTTAAAACCTTCATTCTTTTAGTAATACGCAACTTAAAATAATAAGTTAACCAATAATATTACTTTATAATTTATAATAAATTTTAATCTTATGTATACAAATTTATTAAAATATATAAATTCTTAACAGGTTAAACATGGGGGGTTTTATAGACTAAATCTAAGCATGATCTAATATTAAATGTGTTTTATCGTGTTGACCTATTACTGATCCAATCCAATAAAATTAGACCCGACACCCACTTTTATCAAATGGGTTTATATCATGTTAATGGTTGTATAGAAATTTGCCAAGCATACTAATTTATCATCTAAAAAAAATTTAGCAATCCAACCACAAAAACCATTGTCACCACACCCAAAACCCAACTATAGTTGGCCAAGGTTATGCGAAGCTGCAAACCAGCTTTCTGAGGCCAATCGTAGTAGTCATTTGTTATTTATGTTTGTGGCAATAATATGGTTTTTAATTAGTTTAGAATTAGGTTTCTAATTGATTTGGGAATTAGAGTTTATTTTAGTTTAGAATTAGGATTTTGATGTTCTATTTTAATAAGTATATCAATTTTATAGTATAAGGGGGAAAATGTCTTTTTATACTTTCATTGGAGTTAAAACTAATCAATGATGAAAAATCACAAGCGTAAAAAAGGTTTTGTATTGAAAAAATAATGTGCAATTGCACCTAACAATAGACCAACTTTAAGGGTAGTTTAATTATATCAGGCCAATTGACAATTTATAAGCCATGAACATAAATAATAAATGAATATAAATTAAAAACACATTATAAGATTAAAAGGGATATTATTGACACCCTGAATATAAGTTTCAGCTAACTACACTAAAGCATTTCTAAAACTAATATTTTAACCATTATATTTAAACAAAAATAATATTAGCTCCTTAGGTGAATTAATAGTTAGTTTATTATAGATCCTGATAGTAAATAAAGGGTGTTGTTTGTCACGGGCTTAGTTTTTGGCACCGGAATTACCCACGCAGCACTTAGACAACTTACACCCAAAGTTGCTAAGTAAGCCTCATTGTTTAGCTTGCTCCCTAAAGGAGAAGCTTTCGAAGCTAGGATCTTTGAGCTTAGAGCTTTTAGGCAGAGAAGGGAGTGTTGGATCTCAGACTCAGATATGATAGGATGAACGTAATGGAAATAGCTTTGGGATAAGGATCTAACAAATACAAGCTTCAAAAAATTGTTGTGCTTTCTCACCATTTTGGATCCCAAGTATAGCTAAATATCAATCTGAACAATATTTGTAGAAGTGTATCTTGACTAGATTAAACTTGAGAATACAAAGGAAACAACGTTAGGAGAGGTCTAGGCAGCTCAAACGTGATCCTAGGGGTGCCTTCGAGGCTTTTGCATTTTAGCTCAGGGTAGAAGGCCTGAGATTGAAACAAATTCCAAGGCAAGGGTCCTGTTCACATTTTTTTGTCCTATTCATCTCTTAAGGTTTTGATTGAAACCCTAGTATGTTTTATACCTCTTTTGTTTTCTTGTTAAACCGTAATTACTTGGACTTAGTATTTTATTAGGATTCTTTTAATCCTCACATAAATCTAATTTAACTCATAATTTAATTAGGTTTCTACAAATATAATAGAAATCTAATCGAACTTTTAATTTAATTAGGTTTCTACAAGCCTAATATAAATCTAATTGAACTTTTATATATTTCAGTCCAACTCAAATAACTAGAAGTCCTCTTTAACTCCAAATTAAACTCTTAATTAATTAAATCATATTTAATTCATTAATAAGCCCAGCAAGCCCAATTAGTCATTAGCCTAATTACTTATTTAATTAATCTTATTAATTAAATATTAAGCCTATTAGCTTATTTATTTAATTAAACTCTTTTAATTAAATAACAAGTCCATTTACAATTTAACATATTTAATTTAATATATGAAATTTTTTCTCAATAAAATCTCAATTAAATTAAATAATTATTTCTCATATTTGAGTCTCATGCACAAAAGATTTGATCAGTTACTCAGGAGACTTTGATGGACATAATTAATACCTAGTTCCAATTATTGATATTTCATGAAGGGTATCTATGCAAACATGTTGCTTAATGGATATGGCTTAAACAAAATAATTTAATCAAATTAAATTATTAAACTTTTTATAAAAAAATATTTAATTCAAGAGTGCAGCTTTAGACCTATAGTGGAGTGCACCAAAGTTAATAAGTGGGGTCTACTATAGTTATGAGATAACATGGTACTAGGTAAAAGTTATTGGAGTTTACGATTAAATATGTCCATCAAGGTCTTCTAAGTAATTGATCAAATTATCTGAACATAAGATTAAAATATGAGAAATAATTATTTAATTTAATTGAGATTTTATTGAGAATAGAATTTTATATATTAAATTAAATATGTTTAATTTTAAATGGACTTGTTATTTAAATAAAAGATTTTGATTAAATAAATAAGCTAATAGGCTTGAAATTTAATTAATAAAATTAATTAAATAAATAATTGGGCTAATGATTAATTGGGCTTATTGCGTCTATTAATTAATTAAATATGATTTAATTAATTAAGAGTTTAATTTAGAATTAAAGAGGCCTTCTAGTTATTTGAGTTGGACTCAAATATATAAAAATTCAATTAGATTTATATTAGGCTTGTAGAAACCTAATTAAATTGTGAGTCTAATTATATTTATATAAGGATAAAAGTATCCTAATAAAATATTAAGTCCAAGTAATTACAATTTAGCAAGAAAATAAGGGAGGTGTATAACATATTAGGGTTTCAATCAAAACCCTAAGAGATGAAAAGGACAAAAAAGTGAACAGTATCCTTACCTTGGAATTTGCGCCAATCTCAAGCGTCGTACCCTGAGCCAAAGCGCAAAAGCATCTAGGCACCCTTGGGATCATGTTTGAGCTGCCTAGGCCTCTCCTAATGTTATTTCCTTTGTATTCTCATGTCTAATCTAGTCAATATACACTCCTGCAAGCGTTGTTCATATTGATATTCAGCCAGACTTGGGATTTAAAGTGGTGACAAAGCACGAAAATTTTTTTAAGCCAATATTTGCTAGATCCTTAACCCGGAGCTATTTCCACTGCGTTGATCCAATTAAATCTAAGTCTGGGATCCAACAATTGATATCAAAGCCTCGTTTCCTCCACTAGAGAGTGAATAAGGTATTTATTCAAATATGATTTTTGTACTTTAATGGCATGTTATATGATGTGGTGTTAATTTCTCTGAGAAATTTTGCATGATTTTATGTGATGAATTGTATGTAAAAATTTGTATGGTTACGCATGGGTAAATACTTGACCTCATAGAGTTTTCTTTGTATTTTCTTTTTGATGGTATGTAATTATTGAGGGGTGGCCCTTATGCTATTCAATTACCTTCTGTGATTGTTTATTTTTTCATGTTTGTTCAGTTTTAGATTTTTGTGTTCTTGTACAAAGTAGCTTGTATTTTATTTTTGTAATTATACAGTTATTGATGTAAGAACGTGAGGATCAAGATTGATATCACATGATGGCTTCATGGAGGACGTCAACATGGAGGTGGCTAGGGTTTTTTGAATGCCATGAGGGGAGCTTTGGGGTGAGGCATAAAGGGTTTGCGCCAAACTCCTGCAGCTCCTTGAGGTTTTGAATCTATGGGCCTAGTGGGTTGCCCTTGCCCATGTGGCTGGCCCAAAGCATGGATAATACCATGTAATGGGTTGCCGTAGGGTTTGATCGCCAAAGCCCTAAGGCCGTTGGTTTAAAGCCCATAAAACCGTGGAGCAGAAGCCTCAAAACCCAAGCCTAGGGATCTTTTGCGTTTGGGTTTCTTTGGGGTTGTTTTGGGAAAATGACCAGCCCTAGAATAGTGACAAAATCAGAGTTATATAGCCCATTAAATCAAAGATGCATTCTATAGGAGTGAAACTGTAAATCTGGAAACGTTCTAGTTTGTAAAGGTGCTTGGAAAAAATTTTAAGGTTTCTGGATAGCTTTGAAACATTTCATTGTACACCATTAATTTTCAATTTTATGAATTTTGAAAATTTTCTTAGAACTAATGGACACATATAAGCACGAGAGAGATTCCAAGAAGATACAAGAGTTCTATATAAATGTTAAAATGTAATATTCTTAAGAAAAAGACTAATAATTTTACCACATGTATTTTTTTATGAAAGATCGATTATTTAATTAAATTGTTAAATAAAATAATGACATTTCACATGCCATATAGACAAATAGAAATGCCACATCAATGTATTATAACATATCCATACATTCATACATAAATTTATGTATATTAGTCAAAATGTTTGATTAATGACATATATAAATTAAAATTAATTAGATCAATTAGTGTGATTTATATTTTATTAAAAGGTTTGATAAATAGTATATAAATCATACACTTAATTAATCTTATTAATTAAGTAATAAAATGTGTATGTACAAAGTTTTCAAAAGAGTTTGAAAAGAGTTATATGGATCACATTTTATAATAAAATCACAAAGTTTTAAATGTTTGAGTGGAAGAGGGTTTAATTAAATTTAAACCTAAAGCCTCCATTATTGGTCTATGTGGATGGGCTATCCATAAATCTCGACTTGACCCGTCTTAGGGCCTTGCTCCCTAAAGAAGGGTTTATGATAGTTGTCTTCTAAGATTGGATTTCCAATTAGATAAAATTAATCTAAGCAAAACCATTAAATGATATTTCCTAAAGAAATTTTACATTAATGCAATCTTGGAATTAATTGAAACAATAGTCATACATTCAACTCAATTTTTGAAAAGATATTCCCTAAAGGAATGATTTCATTAATCAAGGGCTGAATATGAGTTATTGTGGAAATAATAATAATTAGAAAGAGTTTTAATTTAATCAAACAGAGTTATCACATTTTCTTAAAGAAAAAGTGGTAATTATTTGATTAAAGCACCATAGAATATATTGCAAATTATTTTGGGTAACTGCATTTGCATTTTGGCATCCCACGCATCATGTAGTTATATTCAAAAGTTTTATAGTTATTGATAAGGGTGTTTATTTATTTTTATGGAAAATAAATCTAATTACTTCTATGCTAAATGATCAACATACTCCATGGATAAATTATACCGAATGAGATTTTAACTGGATATGAAGACCATAAGATGGAGATAGCTATGCAAACCATGAGATAGAGATATAACCATGTGATCGTCAAGGTTGTGTAAAGTGGACATAAAGTCTTGACACTCTACAATAAGCTCAATGTCATAAGTGAGTCCTAGAAGCAAGTATACCTTCACCATCTTATGAGTATTTGACTCTAAAGAATGAAGAATACTACGCAAAATAAGAGAAAGCAAATGCATAAGCCAAGTTATATATTTACTTCTTTGGACCAAGTGTTGGTAATTGAAGCCTATATATATGGCCAATGTAAATGATATCATTTGTCACTTACAAGGGTTGTCTAGTGAGGAAAAATTGATACGACTTTGAATTCTTTATCTTGTTCTTTATTTTGAATAAAGATGAGATTTTGACAAAGAATTGGAATTTCTCTCAAAAGCCCAACCAAAGAAGGTTACTACAGATGCTAAAACCAAAGTCCAGTATTCTTCTAGTTTAAAACCTTAAGGGTAAGGTCTATAAGAACATACATAAAGAGGTTTTAAAATCCTTAACATGGGAGACAAAGAATGAAGCCCTACTAATTGGAAAAAGTTTCCATTATGGTGATAAAGGCCATTTTGAAAAGAGATTGCATGGCATTTAAAGCTTGTTTAAGCAATATTTTTTTCTAGAATCATTCTTTGTAGAATATTCCATTAATTACTTAATTATGGATATTAACCATGTATATAGCTCTTCGTAAAGGCTAAATGGGACTTGACTTCTAAATGAAAGTGAGCTTGGCTTAAGGCTTGTACAAAAAGCATTGGTGTTTGCTCATGCAATTAAATAACTACACATTTAGATATTTTTAGTTTTGGATAATTGTTATTTTTCCAGATATTGTGTATGAAATCTTGAATTTCGGATACTTATTTAAAATTCTAGTTATTCATTTTCTTTTAACAAGTTTTTTGTTATTAGAAAGAATAAATAATTTTAATTTTTCTGGAATTATACATAACAATTTACATATGATGGAAAACTAAAAATGGAATCAATAAATGACACCAAGTTGAATAAAAGAAGAGTTAGACTGTCTCACACTAATTAGCCGTATCTTTGGCATTTTTGATTTGGCCAATTTTACGAAAAAGGGTTCGAAGGATGAATACTAAGTTCATTAGATGTTGTACCTATACCAACTTATGAATCAAGCCCAGTGAGAAATTTTTCTATAAGCTATTTTAAGCTTAAAGGAGATAGAGCTAAAGATTGTAATGATATGGTACATAAAATGTTTATGCACTAATCAGTGTTGAAGAGGCACATATGGGTATTTCATACGATGATTACTCCACATGAGGGAACATTTACCTAATCCATCAATCTAAAACTTTTTAAGAGTTCAAAAGATAAAAAGTTAAGGTTACAAGCATTAGAATAAATATGTCAAATAACTATAATTAGATAGTAGTAATGAATATCTTTCATGACAATGAAATACTATGCCAACTCACTAAAGTAGGAGAGAAGGAAAAGAACTCTTCTGGACATGGTTTGATCCATGTAAGTTATTCAAAATTATCCACTTGTTTTTAGGAAACCCTAAAAGGTATAAGAGGATATTGCTTCTATAGTCAATCTAATGTGAAAGAATTTTTAGTGTGACTGCAAATCACTTAAAGGTCAACTACACAAAAAAATTATAAGCTTAAAAGTAATGTAGTATTAGAAGAAATGTCTAAAGAAACTAATACTGATTTGATAAGTGATGATAGTTTCAAAGGTTCGATATCTATTTCTAATACAAAACAAATATAAGATCCAACTATACAACCTCCTATGGTACCTCGATGTAGTGAGAGGATTGTTAGACAAACTCCTATGTTGCCTCGATGTAGTGGGAGAATTGTAAGACAACTTGACAGATTCATTAGAGTATCATAAGATATTAGTGAAGATGAATCTGATCCTACTACTTATGAAGAAGCAGTGAATGATGCTGATGCTAATTGTTCACAAAAAGCTATGGAATCAAAAATAGAATAGATGTATTCTAATTCTATCTGGGAGTTTATAGACGCACCTGAAGGGATAAAACCTATTAGGTGCAAGTGGGTCTACATGAGAAAGAGAAGAATTGATGGAAACGTAGAAACTTTCAAGGCAAGGCTAGTGGGTAAGGGTTATACCCAAAAAGAAGGGATCGATTATGATGAGACCTCCTTGCTAGTAGCTATGCTTAAATCAATTCGAAGTCTCCTATCCATTATTGCTCATTATGATTATAAGATATGGTAAATGGACGTCAAGACTGAATAGAAATCTTGACAAAAGCATCTATATGATGCAACTAGAAGGTTTCATTGAAAAAGGCTAGGAGAAAAAGGTTTGCAAATTGATGAGATCAATTTATAGCCTTAAACAAGCTTCTAGGTCTTGGAATATGAGGTTTGATCAAACGATCGAAACTTATGGTTTTATTCAAAATATAGCTGAGCCATTTGTCTACCAAAGAATACAAGACCAAAAAGTTGTATTTCTTATTCTGTACGTAGATGATATTCTACTCATTAGGAATGATGTAGAGGTATTATCATCATTAAAATTTTGGCTAGCTGAGCAATTTCAAATAAAAGATTTGGAAAAGGCTAGTTATGTTTTTGGGATCCAACTCATAATAGATATGAAGAACAAGAAACTATAATTGTCTCAGGCTTCCAACATATAGAAGATTCTATCTAAATTTGCAATGCAAAACTTCAAGAAAGGATTGTTACCTTTCAAGTATGAAGTTAAGCTTTCTTGAGAGTAGTCTTTTTAGACTCCTCAAGAAGAGAAAGAGATGAGACAAGTCCCATATGTCTCTGCTATTGGAAGTCTTATATATATAATGCTAAGTACTACGCCAGATATTTGATATGTAGTAAGAGTTATTAATATATACCAGTCAAATTCCAATTGTGAGCATTGGGTTATAGTAAAGCATAGATTAAACTATCTTCGTAAGATGAAGAGATATATGTTTGTATATTCTAGTAATAATCTAACACCAGTTGGTTATAATGTTCAAATTTTCAATCGGATCCAAACTCTAAAAAGTCAACCTTAAGATTAGCTTTCACTTTAGGTGATAAAGCCATAATATAGAGGAGTATCAAGCAATATTGCATTACTAACTCTACCATAAGGGCAGTTTGGCTTTGTAAGCTCCTTACATATTTAGAAGTAGTTTCGAATAGAAAAAGGCATTACATTTATGGTGATAATAATGGGGTAGTGGCTAGTTCTGAGGAACCTAGAAACCATAATAGTGAAAGCATAAAGAAAGGAAACACTACCTCATACAAGAGATTGTGTAACGTGAATATGTGCAGATATGTCACAATTACTCTAAGGGCAAATGAAAGATTGTTAGATATGTGCCCTAAGAGTGATGGATATTTTCTGTAAATTAACATAGAGGTATTGGAAGATGGAGATAAGAGTTGCTAATAAGAATGCATTGTATTACACTAGAACTCTTAGTAATGGCTTGATTATAACTTGGCTTACAAATGAAACTTGAAGGGGTATTTATACTAATCCTCCTCCCAAATGGACGGCTAAAATTCAATACATCCTAGGATCAATATTAGTTATCTAGAATCATCACCTAAAATATCTTGATATTTACATAGAGAATTCTAGCACATGTGCTTGCTAGAGATTTCTAGAACATGGGCTAGGCCTTGTAAACTTTCTAAAAACTAGGCCAAGCCTTACACACATTTGGGCCTAATTTAGTAAGCAATTTAGCCGGCCTATGACATCCTCCCACACCTAATCTGGCACGTCCTCGATGTGTTTTTCCACTTTACCAAGTACTCGATGTATGGTGAAACTCTTTTATTTTGTATTACTCATTTTATATAGATACACTCCACATCCTTGTTGAATTTGGTGATGATAGCAGTTGGTGCTCTCATGCACTTGCTTTGCTTTGGTCTTTTGTGTCCTCATAATAAAGCTTAAGAAAGCTCACATGGAAGACCAGATATATCTTAAGGTTGGGGGCAGCTGTACTTGGTAGGAGACCTTGCCTACTCGCTAGACAATTGGAAAGGGATCTTTATACCTTGATAGCAACCCTTTATGCACGTTGCATAATCTTTTGAATTTTGGGGTAGTAGCTCGATAAGCTTCAAGTGCCCTTCCTGGAATTTGAGGTGTCATCTCCTTATGTCCGCCTATTTCTTTATCTTTCTGGCTGCCTTGTCTAAGCATGCTCGCATAATATCAGCCTAATTATGCCACTCTCTTGCAAGCTTATAGGCCGCTGGGCTTTTTCCTTAATATGTTGAGGCAACAACAAAATGTGTCATGAGTTGTTACCCTATTATAATTTTGAACAGGCTTTTGCCAGTGGCCTCACTTCTTTGAATGTTATAAAAGAATTGGGTAATATCCAACAGTTTTGCCTAATCTCTCTAGTGAGAGCTCACGTAATGCCTTACGTATAGCTCTAAAAGGTTGTTAATGTGCTCAATTTGTCCATCAGTTTAGGGATGAAAACTGGTTGAGAAGTTCAAGTTAGTCCCTAGCAATTTGAAGAGTTTTCCCCAAAATCGCCTTGTAAAATGGAGGTCACGATCACTAACTATGTTCTATGGAACTTCTCATAACTTCTTCATGTTCTTGAGGAATGCACGTGTGGCTTCATCCATAGGACAGTCTGTTGAAATTGGTATGAAGGTGGTATACTTGTTGAACCGATCAACTACCACCATGATACTTCCATACTATTCAGATTTTGGTAAGGCTACAATGAAATCCATCGACATGCTTTGCCATGGCTTTTTCCCAATAGGCAAGGGTTCTAGTAACCCTACAGGATAATAGTGCTCAACCTTGTCTTGTTGGCACACTAGGCAAGTCCACATATAGCCCTTCACATTTTCTTGCATTTGTGGCCAATATTAGGAATTTTAGACAAGTGTAAGGATTCGTGCCATACCTGGGTGGCCAGCCCATCTAGAGTCGTTGCACTCATTGATGATCTTCTTCCGTAAATTCCTATGTCTTGGTATAAAAAGAAAGTTTCCCGTTGTGAGGAGTAGGCCTTCATCTAGACAAAAGGGCCTTGTCTTTCCTTCACTAGCAAGCCTTAATAGGTTCTTAGCTATGAGATCATGCTCTAGGCCTTTTTTGATACGGTCGATTAATGCACTTTGTGGTCGACTCATGCTTAGTGTTATAAGTTCTACCTTGCAACTTAATGTGTTGGCCACTACATTTTTCTTGCTAAACTTGTACTCAAGCCGGTAGTCGAATTTGGCCAAGAAGTCTTGTCATCATGCTTGCTTGGGGCTTGGCTTCTTTTGCATTTGAAAGTAGCTCGTTGTTACATTGTTGGTCATGATGACAAAGTGCAAGCCAAGCAAGTAGTGATGACAAACCCTTAGGCAATAGATATTGGTTGTCATCTCTTTTTCTTGAACTGTGTAATGTCGTTTTGTGTCATTGAGCTTGCAACTCTCATATGCAATGGGGTGTCCATCTTGCATGAGAATGACTCCAATGGCAAAGTCTGAGGCCTCTGTGTGTATCTCAAATGTCTTCATGTAATCGGACAACACCAACACAGGTTCTTCTAAAATCGCCTTCTTTAGCTCCTCAAAGGCATGTTGGCACTTTTTTTACTAGTGCCATGCATGGTTCTTCTTAAGTAAGTCTGTGAAAAGGGTGGCCTTGGCTGAGTAGCCCTTGATGAACCACTTATAGTAGTTTACCATCCCAAGAAATGATCGCAGCTTTGGTACCTTCGTCGGAGGCTCCCATTCTTGAATTACCTTCACCTAGCTCAACCCAAACAAAAGATATTACATTCTACCTTTCACTGAGATACGTCGTATCACCCTGCTTCAAGGGCATTTGATTCTGTCTAACTATCTGTCGGGGGCCTTTGAGAGATCTATGTTGTTATAGGAGTTTCGTGAATGTAATGTTGATCCATCATGAGTTTTCCTTCTCGTCTCCAATGGCCAAGGAACTTTACCTCTCGTTGAGTGAATAAAAATTTCTCTTTCTTGATGTAGAGCTTATTTTCGTGAACTACTTGAAAAACTTGCTTAAGGTGTTGCACACGCTCTTTAAGGGTCGTGCTATACACCACAATGTCATCCAAGTCTACTACTACAAACACAATCGAGGTAGGGATGGAATAATTTGTTCATGAGGGAGCAAAATGTGGCAAGTGCATTGGTAAGGCCAAATGGCATGACTAAAAATTCATGACACTGTACCTTATCATAAATGTTGTCTTTGGTTTGTCACTCTTGGCAGTGCGCACTTAATAGTACCTCAATCGCAAGTCAAGCTTTGAGAAGGATTGAGCCTTCCCAAGTTGGTCGAACAGCTCCACAATTAGGAGTATTGGGTACTTATTCTTTATGGTGATCTTCTTAAGTGCCTGATAGTCTATGCACATGTAGAGAGATCCATCCTTCTTCTTTTGGAAGAGAATAGGGGCACCTTCTGGAGCTTTAGAGGGATGGATATAACCTACATGAAGTAAACCTTGGAGTTGCTTTCTCAACTCTGCAAGTTCGGATCGTGCCATGCACTGAGGCATCATGGCTGGAGGCTTGGCACCAGGTTTCAACTCAATTTGGTGATCCATCTTAAGCTTAGAGCTAGTTTCTTTGGAAACTCTTGGGGCATGATGTCCTTATATTCCTCAAGGACGGCCTAGACCTTTGGTAGTGTTGGGTCCCTAGCAATGGTGGTGTCTTCTCCATCATTTAATTCCCGAATAATAGCAAGGAAGCTTGGGTCCTTCCTCATTCCCCGTTTGAATTGTAATGTGGATAGCGCCTTACTCTTAATTTTGGCTCCGTAACGACCATGCATAGTCGACTCCCATCAAGGATGCTAAGGGAGTTTGAGGCTGGTATAAGAAATGCATGGATTTGGTTGAAGAATTCTATGCGTAGTACCACTTGGAAGTTATTCATAGGGACGATGAAGAAATCAAGGTTCCTACTACATACACCAAGTTGAACTGGCATAGACTTAACAGTGCTTACAATGGGCTTGGTGGGTGAGTTTAAGGCCTTGATTCTGGTGTGTGCGAGTCTCTTGCATGCGCTAATTGTGAGGAGATAACCCATCATCACTTAAGGCTCTCCATCATGTGCCCCCTCATGTTATGTGGCTAAGGCATTGAGGGTCTTGCGTTTTGGGCAATCTTGTACCCATTGTGGTCCATCACAAACGAAGCAATGACTTTTAGGCTTCGGGGCTTCGAACTTACCTCCACTAGACTTGTCACGCTTGTCACTCAATGAAGGTTTACTTGTACTATTTTCCTTTCGCCCATGGTCCTTCTTCGTGCTCTTCTCTCTCTAACCTTTGTCATGTTTTGCCTTATTTTCTTTAAATTGGGACATGTAATCTGTGAGAGACTCGGCTTCAGCTATGGCCTCGTCAAGGTCTTGCATATCATGCCTCTCAAGCTCAACCCTTGCCCAATCCTTGAGACCATTAAGAAAATAAAAGAGAGAGTCTTTTTCAGACACATCCTCAATTTCCAAGATTTTTGTGGTGAACTCCTTGATATAATCCTGGATGGTGCCACTTTGCTTCAAACGAAGAAGGGAACCTCTTGCCTCCTTTTTGGCATTGATTGGAGAGAAGTGCTTCTGAAGTTCCCTCTCGAAATCACTCCATGCATGGATGGAACATATGCCTTTGCCCGTATCACCATGCTTACGATGCCACCATAGTTGGGCTGCATCACGAAGGAATATAGGTGCAATAATGATTCTTAAAGCATCGTCATGGACACCCTTGGCCTCAAAGTATTGCTCAATGTGGAACAAGAAGTTCTTTACCTTAGCGTCATTACAAGTGTCTTGGTATGTGGCAGGAGTAGGCACTTGCATGTTAGTCAACCTGCTAGTGCTAGTAGAAGCTGGGCTGGCACAATCGCATTTATGCTTCTCCAGTCCATGTGTGTCCCTTCCACTTCAACACAGATTGCTCGCAATTCATACTCTACAAAGGTTGGCAAGCTAGTGAGTTCTCGTGTGAGGGCAAGAAGTTCCCCTTTAAAGGATTGGCTAAACTCGAGTATGCTAGACTTGGCCACTTGGGCGATCTCCCCATAGTTTGTCTTTAGGCCTTCGAGATGATTGGAGAGGCCCTCGATGGTATTATTTAATACTCGAGACAGCCTCCTCTATGTTAGCAACACAAGACTCCAAGGCTTTCGTGGGTGGAGCTTTGGACCTATCATGCTTCCCTTATGGACGAGGATCCGGCTACTCCTCATGACCGCGAGCTTACTCTTCCAACATCACCTCAATGTCGGATGCCATCCTCTTATGCTCAAAACTTACTTCAGTCAATAACCTATAATAGTAATAAGTGTTGGTACGATTTAATATACACCAAGTAAGATTCCAGGAAAGGCTGGAGAGGTCACAAACGACCCACTTAAAACCCAGTCTCCTTAGACTCTTATGGTATTTTTGATAAAGCTTTCCTAGACATGTATATAACCACACCAATAACCACTTATTATCCTAAACCTGGCTTTGATACCAACTGTCACAGGCTTAGATTTTGGCAGCAGAATTACCCATGTAGCACTTAGAGAACTTAAACCCAAAGTTGCTAAGTAAGCCTTGTTGCTTAATTTGCTCACTAAAGAAGAAGCTTTCAAAGCTAGGATCTTTGAGCTTAGAGCTTTTAGGCAAGAGAAGGGAGGTATTTGAAGGTGGAGACAAGAGTTGCTAACAAGAATGCTTTGTGTTACACTCGATTTAGTGATGACTTGATTACAAGTTGGCTTACAAATGAAGCTTGGAAGGGTATTTATATTAATCCTCCTTCCAAATATATGGCTAAGATTCAATACATCTAAGGGTCAATATTAGTTATATGGAATCATCACCTAAAATATATAGATATTTACATAGAGAATTCTACCACATGTGCTTACTAGAGATTTCTAGAAAATGGGCTAAGCCTTGTAAACTTTCAAAAAACTAGGCCAAACTTTACACATATTTGGGCCCAATTTAGCAAGCAATTTGGGTTGGCTATGACATGTTGATTTATATGGATAACGTGAAATTAATTCAGAATTCAAAGAAATTATTTTTATAACGTTGTGATGAAGAATGATGCAATGGAACCCATGTTTATGCATCTAATCCATGAGTTACTTGGACAAATGAAATCACCTATTATTAAAGAGTGGAAAAATAATATAACTCACATATATTTGATAATTGAATAGATGCGATTAATAATGTTGATTGAAAATCTTTAAGTAAGATGTCTAATTTCTTTAAAATTATTAATAAGATTTCAAAAATACCCGCAAGTAAGAAGAACAATTATACCCATACAATCAACTCTGTAAAATTTGATGTGGTACAAAAATTTTTATTGGATATATAGTTATTATATTGTTTATTATAAATTATCTTCCTCATTATTATTTTTTACTGAACCACTCATATTTTATTACGTTAGATAATATAGATAAGTTAACTGCTGAATGTGTGGTATTACTTTAGATAAGAGCGAAAAGTTAAAAATCATTTTACAAAATAATGATGCATGATAATAATTAAAGCTAATCACATCTTTTACTTTTCACTCTCCTTTCGCTCAATTTCTTTCCCTCCTTAAAAGTGCACCCAAGAGGGTTTGGTGGGTAAACTCTAAGGAGGGACGTTTCAATTTGTTAAGAACTTAATTCCTCCATCCCTATTTTTAAGGGATGGGCATTGAAGATGCTTCAACTCTCACATGCACCTCCTACCCTTTACATGATTGCAAAATATTTTTCTCGCAATCAAAGGAATAACTAGTATGACCATGGATTGCTTAGATATCTTGCGACTTTGTCATCATGTATTGAACCCCACATATTAATTTATTATCGACAACACTACATGCTATTGCTGGTCTTTTGTCATTGTTTGTATAAGAATAATGATAACATATTTACAAGAAACCATTTAAGGAATTATCAATTAAAATGTGTTTGGATCAAAATAGCGGTAATTATGACTATGTTTATGTACATTTTCCTATTATTACTAGTAGAGTAGTCCTTAACGTTCTCCTATATCTTTCACGTGTTGTTAATTTCACTTGACTTCTATCTTAAGCAAATCATATGAGACTATCTATGTCAATTGCAAGATTTGTGCTTAAAAGAGACATCAATGGTCAAAGATCTTGAAAGACAGGAATTGTGTAGTCCAAAAGGGGGGAAATTCGAAAAGGTATCATATGATTGCTCTTGCCAAGGCTACACTCATCATTTAATTCTTCACTCATTTTGACTCTTTTCATTTACTTTTTAAATCTGATCACCTTTAATTTATGTTAATCATAGTTGGTCAATAACATTTATCAAAGTAATATATATATATATATATATATATATATATATATAATAACACAGAACATGTCGATCTACTAAAGTGAATAAAAAAAGGTAATTTGCTAATTTGAATGAAAGAGGTAACTGTTTTCAAGATGTGTTTTGGGAAAACATATATATAGTGTTTTCAGTATACGAGAACATGTAGTTAATAGTGTTTTTGAATATCACCTAACATGTAACATGTATCTGCTCATGGCTAGCCATCTAAACCAAAACATATTGATATTGTAATTCACCTAATAGAGGTGGCAACCGGTCAATCAATCAAAAACTGTTCTGTCTATTAACAAATACTTTACCATGTGGCAATCCCAATGCTTTCCCACCTTATGTTTAATGGCGGCATAGAATACATAACATTTATTTATTATCTCAATCTAAAATTCTACTACAATCTCCTGTCCAGATTTTAATAATTTTTCATCAAAATAAATATGAGATAGATACTTTAAAATCTGTCCACATTAGAAGGTTAAAAAGTGTCTAAATTCCTGCTTAATCCTTCAACTCTGAATTAGTATAAAGAGTTAAAAAACAGAGAGGGTGCAAGATAGTTATCATTAAAAAGTAGACAATGATGGACATTGAATAATAATAAAATGCAAACCACCGTCCACCACAAGCAAATAATAATAATAAAGAAGAATCTTCACCTACCGTCTAACTTGTAATGATATATGCAACCAGCCTGCTCTCTTTCAGAACTTTATAACTTTCCATGAATCCTTCATAGCAAAACTAGAGCAATTTCAACTAACACCACAATGCACAAACTGCCTTGTTACTTCCTTTTTCTATATCTCTTCCATGTTTCTTTTTCTCGGGCCTTTCCATGGAGCCAAAACCAGAAATTGTTATTCAACCAGGCTAAGAACTATGAGGGTTCTTCTGACCTTGTGAACCTTGAGTACCACATGGGTCCTGTCCTTGCTTCTCCTATAAATTTGTACATAATCTGGTATGGTCATTGGAAACCAACCCAACAAGCTATTATCAGAGATTTTGTCTATTCACTCTCTTCTTCAGCCTCCCATCCTTCTGTTGCTGATTGGTGGAGAACAGTCAGGCTCTACACGGACCAAACAGGATCAAATATTACCGGAAGCATAGTGCTTTCACGGGAGTTCTACGACTCCAGATACTCTCATGGTCGTTATCTCAGTCGTTTAGATATCCAATCCATCATAAAAAATGCTGTCACTTCTTATCCAAAGGCATTACCTCTCAATCCTAGGAATGGTCTCTACTTAGTTCTAACCTCATATGATGTTCAAGTTCAGGATTTCTGTAGGGCAGTTTGTGGCTTCCACTACTTCACATTTCCAACCATCGTTGGTGTCACTGTGCCTTATGCTTGGGTTGGCTATAGTGGAACTCAGTGTCCAGGCATGTGTGCTTATCCATTTGCATGGCCAAAGTATTCGGGAAGGCCACCACCAAGAGCTAATGGAGGCAACATAATGCGTCCACCAAATGGAGATGTGGGTGCGGATGGAATGATCAGTGTGATTGCTCATGAGCTCGCTGAAGTGTCAAGCAATCCACTTGTGAATGCATGGTACGCTGGAGATGACCCAACCGCACCAGTTGAGATTGCAGATTTGTGTTTGGGCGTGTACGGCTCTGGTGGGGGTGGGGGGTACGTGGGCAAAGTGTACAAGGATTCATGGGGGGATGGTTTCAATGTAAATGGGGTGAAAGGAAGGAAATTCATGGTGCAATGGGTATGGAATCCTTTGAAAAGGAGATGCTATGGCCCTAATGCCATGGATTAAGTCATTAGATTGTGAAACGTGTATATTTTTTTCTATTATTATTAGACTCTCTTTTACTACATCTTGTTCTTGAGATATTATCTTTTCCTAATTTGAATTTGTCTGAGCTTTCCTGAATTAAGTTTATCTAATCGTCGAAGGGTGCTATCTAGTCTGAACTTGGGTCTGAAGAATGTTGTGAAGACTAAAGACAGAGCTGAAAGAAAGAGATAGGAATCAAGTCAAGCCAGTTGCCGGGCCGGCGAGGTGAGAGAGTAGCCTGCTTTGGTTGCGCTTTACAAAGGGACTTGATGCTTTTCTTCCTATAGTTTATCCTTTATACTTACCTTTTGTGTACGCAACAAACAATGTCAGATAAATATTACTCAGGATGACACCTCTTGTTCCCTGAAAAAGATGTCCGATGGCGTGCAGCACAATGGCTGAATGAATAAACAAAATTGCCATTTATTTCATTCAATGAAAAAGCTCATCCAAAATTCTTCAATATCAAAAAGATTGGCTTCTCCCAACAGCCTCTAGTCTCTTTGAGTTCACTTAATTTGCCATCTCATGCTTTCTGACTGCCGAAACCAGGGTTTTTAGTAAAGGAAGAGCATTTCTATGCCTTCAAAAGAAAAAAAAAAGGCAAATTGCCTCTGGAAAACAAAACTCAGAACTGAATTACAATTTCATTAAAGACTTCAGCCAACTGATCTCCCAAAGCAAGCCTTCTAAACAATCAAATTGCAAGATTGTTTTCCCAGCTTCAGCACAAAATTGATCTTCTATCAGTTATACGTTAAATACACTCTCTCTTTGAAAACATTGCCACATACAAAAATATCAACGCTGTACAACTAAATGTATAGGCCTGCTCATAACATGATACTGATCTCTTAACACCGCTGAAAACCAGATTTCTTGAGCCAGTCAACTGAAAAGAAACAATTTCTATTGGCCCAATTTCTTCACCCTACCTTCACTGATTTCAGATAGGACTGAAGAAATAACGAGAAATTAACAACACATCAGAGCAACGGATACATGAGCAATCAATAAGCCTGGCAACGAACTTATCTCCCAAAGCAAGCCTTCTAAACAATCAAATTGCAAGATTGTTTTCCCAGCTTCAGCACAAAATTGATCTTCTATCAGTTATACGTTAAATGCACTCTCTTTGAAAACATTGTCACATACAAAAATATCAACGCTGTACAACTAAATGTATAGGCCTGCTCATAACATGATATTGATCTCTTAACACCACTGAAAACCAGATTTCTTGAGCCAGTCAACTGAAAAGAAACAATTTCTATAGGCCCAATTCTTCATCCTACCTTGACTGATTTCAGATAGGACTCAAGAAATAACGAGAAATTCACAACACATCAGAGCAACGGATACATGAGTAATCAATAAGCCTGGCAACGAGGCTCTCCGGCTCAGGAATGATAGCAAAAGTCATGCTGTTCCAAAAATGAAAAGTCAAGGACTCATTCACAATCTTTTTTAATAGAGCGTCTTGTTCAGCTTTTTCACTCTCTGTTGCTGGAGAGATGAAGTATCTGTTTGAAGATTAGAGAATTAGATCAGAAACAGCTTTTTTCATCCAACAGTTTCTATAAAAATTTTAACCCAGATAATACAGAAGTCGAAATGTCAATGAGGATGGTAAAATTTAATTGTATAAAATGGCAACTTGAGAAGTTGATTTTATTTTCATCCAGCATAAAGAACTTCTCTTTTGAATTAAGGAGCCCCCCCTCCCTGTCTTAGTGGTTGATGCAACAGATAAAAAATTATTTTCCATGCCCAATGTGTTGAATTCTGAATATTTATTATGTTAACATAGGTTATAAGCAAGAGATGGTAAAGAATTTGGAACATTACCTTGTTATATTCTGCGAACTTACTGGGAAGAAAACAAAACAGGGTTGCACATTAAACTCCAATTGTTTAATGGATTTATTCTCTCTACTTCTAAACTTTCTTGCAACTCTAGTCAAAAGATCAGCTCCATTCCATCTCAACTGGGTATCATCATACGTCAAATAAAACTCGTTCAAGCACTCCAATACAAAGGGACTGCATTGTAAGCATAAGAAAATCTCAAAATATGAACTGTAATAAATGCACAGAAGGATTCAACTTTGCATGCCTCCCTTTGTTTTTTTTTTTTTTTTAGGCCAGTCTCCTTTTTCGTAAGTTATGACAGATTCAAGACTCAACCACAAGCATGCCACAAGAAAAGGAAAAGCTTTCCAAAAGATTTATTTTCAGTTCACTGATGAGGAAATTAATTTTTATAAAATGTTCAGGTGCTGGTTATACAGAAATATCACAGCAAAAATGCCTAAAATTTTTTTACAAGAGAAGTAAAAAGTGATAAGAAACAGGCATGCATTAGTGCGTTTAGAAAGGGGATAAAGTCATATACAAGATCAAGATGAGAAGCTAAAAGCTTCTCATTCCACCACTATTGGCAACAAGAATAGATAAAATAGATGCATGAACACAAATGTAATAGAAGAAAATTTCCACCAAGAAGCAAAAACCATCCATACCTGTGCCTCCTAAATGCCATCACAGCACCATTCAAGGGACTTTCAGCAAGCTGATCTTCCAGGCCAACAGAATTATCAAGTGAAGACAAGGTTTTCAGAACTATAATGTCAGAATCAATATAGATACCTCCATATCTGCAAAATCCAACACATTTTATTTTAATTTAGCACATATTGTCACCAGTAGAACAAATATTAAAATTTATAATACCATCACAATTCAATCTATTCAAGTACAATACAAAATGGAGAGTTAGATCCCAAGATCTGGAATACATAATGAAATACTTATCCGCTTAAGGAAACAAGAAAAAGATGACAATTTTTCCACACAAATTCCATTCACGATCCAACTAAGTTTAACAGTTTCACACTTTTGAATGGCAGGAAACTATCGCCTCTTGCATCACTTGATGCTTATATAAATGTGAGGTTGCAGTCTGTTTGGACAATTTCCTCCTTTTTCAAAACTTAAGCAGACTAAATGAAAATTTATACATACCCATTTGAATAGTTAGTAAAATTTTCATTCCTAACCAAACCAGAGGATAATATTAAAGTTTTCCCTTCTATAACATAAACATACTGCATTGAAATAAATACAAAGTTTTCGCATCTATAAAAGCGAATACATGCAAATTGAGAAAAATCAGCATCAGAGTTTACTAAGTAATTGAGGTAAATAGTTGGAGCAAAATGATAAATTGAACTCCAGAGTAGTGTTCTGTGTAGGATAGGAAACTACAACCTATAGTTAAGAGTTATTACCAATCCATGCTTTATCCTCATTGGACAAGTTTAAAACATCATAAGAATTTCCCATATGTAATTTGATGTCCAGCATAAGTTTTCCCATAACATCTGCCAACCTTCTCAATTGATCATATTTCATATGGAGGAAACAAAAATATTTAATCTTCAAGGTCCACCCAAGGATACCTAGATCTTGACCTTATCTTAAAACTATTATTCAACTTGCATGGCTTAGGAAAATAGCAAAGATTCTTCAAGGTTTATAATGAAGACTCTTTTCATATTCTTTGTCTTTGAACATAATGAGGTCTTTATCATTGTTTTACATCTACTTGATATACCATATTCCGTACTAGAAAATAAATTCAACATCTCTTTTTATCATCTTTTACCTTTCATGCTTTTATTGTTGGCCAAATTGTAAATTCAGCTTTGCCCTAAACCTCATGTATTTCCCTTATAATAATTCAACAAGGAGCCATCAGATTATGAAAGCTTACTTGTAGAGAGCAGCAAGTCGTACAAGCTCACTGTAATGAGTACTGTAAAACTTTGTCTTTCTCCATTCAAACCAGACAGAAGCAAATATATGTGTTGGTGTATCCTTCAGCAGTTCATCAAGATTTGGCATGACAACAGCAACTTTGTAACTGAAGAATAAATAAATCAATCAATAACACATTCTAAGCAATCAAGAAAATTTCATTAAAAAGAAAGCATATTTTGAGCTCTCACCCATCCTTCACAAAGTTGTCTTTGAAAAAGTCAAGCTCAATTGTCTCAGAAAACACCACAACACAAGCATCTCGATGATGGAAAAGCACACTCTCAAGAGCCCTTTGGTGCCTGACACTGTACATCCATGGAGGCGAATTCCACACCATAAAAACCCTCATATCACACTTCTGTTTCCTAAAAAATGCATCCATAAAGCCTGAAAAAGACAGCCCAGGATGCAGACCAGGATAGTAACCCCACTTCTTTCCATCTGCATATACATGGCCTGAAAACTCGTTCTTACTACCCTTCAAACTTCCCATTGCCTCGTCACTCTTATCACTTTCTGAACTCACATTCTTATTTGACTTATTTACCCTATGTATATATGATTCCTTACTCAAGCCACTATTACTCTCATTCACTAAATTCCCATTTGCAATTGAGGCCAAATTCTCCTCCGCATCATTCACTCCTCGACTATATGTTACATTACTTACATAAGAATTATCATTCAAAGTCCTTCGTTCCGCCCTCTTGATCTCACCCTTTCCAGTTTTACTAACACCAGCAGCTCCACTCCTCTCTGAAACTCCTGAAGGCTTCTTCCCAATGAAGGGAACACGCTTAAACTCATTGAACCACCACTTCTGCACCACTTTGTCACCTCTGGTGAGTCCACTAACTCCAACCCCATCTGGGTCCTGCAGCAAAGGATTATTCATTGGATTCAAAACCTCCAAATGTGACTTAAACATCTTATCCCTCCTCAAGAACTCACTCTTCTTATCAAACCACTCGCCCCATTTCTCTCTCAAAGGTGAAGCCCTCTTCCCCACTTTCAACAACAATGCATCTTCAATGCCAATCACTTGCGTCATTTTTCTCCTCACCTCATCATCTACAGGTATATCATCCGATCCAAAGGCCGCCTTGCTAGTGTCCCCTACATTCGACAGCACACTAAAACCGGCGTAATCAAAATCCCACTCCTCGATTGATTTCTTGTCAAAGGCACGTCTAATGGAGCCCGTAACGTGATCGAAAAAATACCCAGATGAGGAAATCTTAGGGTGGCCTTGATCCTGAGCTTCAGCATCTCCGGCGTCGTTTTGCTGGTCTTCATCGATGGTATCCAGCTCGTCGATCTTGTCGTCATTGTCGTTGGAGGAAACAGAGTCATCGGAATCGGAGAGGAGGGGGTCGAGGAAGACGGCGTCGTTTAGAGGAGTCTTGGGGCGAGAGAGGAGCTGGCGGGGTTGAGAGAGGCGGGTGTAGAGGAGGGAAACCGAGAAGAGAAGAAGCAGGGCAGCAATCAAAGCGCAGACATGTGCTCCGTAACGGGGGCGGCGCCGAGATCTCAGAGTTCGTAGCATGTTTGGCGTTAACCGTGACGAAGTACGGACATGCTTGCTTGCTTTTTGATTTGTTGTAGATTTAGCCGAGGGGGAATTGGAAAGCTGAGGCGGAGTTTTCCAAACCTTCAATTGAATCAACTAACCGACTGGGACACAAATCCTGCCCGCAACACACTAAGAAAGTAAAACTATTAACATATTGTTCCGTAAGAGAGATCAAAAGTACTTCTTTTAAAGAGATTATAGATCAATAATTTGTTTTACCAAAAACACTTCCCGTAAAACAATGTTGAGTCAAAAGCATCGAATTACTCTTTTTTTTTTCTTTTTTTCTTAAATTAAATTATTTGATTAAATAAGTTAAAATCGTAAATCGATAGTAGATTTTTGTATCAAAAATTTTAAATTAATAATAAATACGCTAAAACCTCTAAAGTCTTGCAAAATAGCATTGCTACATTATCGACGGACCTCTATTACCAGCATATGTTTGGGTGTCTTCGTAGGCAATTCACAGAGCTTATTTTTAAGATACTAATCTAACCTCAAACAAAACCCGATAACTAAGAAATTATTTTAATTTAGGGAAAATTGAAAAAATGGACAAATTTAGGGGGCTGGTTTGAAAAATGGACATGTTCTGAAATATTTTCATCCCATAGACACTTTTGTGTCTAAAAGACAAAAACACCCCTGTCCTAAAATAAATTCCCAAAACCTTGTTATTTCATATCCTTCGGACAAATTTTTTTAAGAAAGACAGTAAAGCAAGACACAGAACAACGGAAACCAGTAACAGCTCGAATTATATACCTTACAAATGGCTTATGTATATGAACTAAGGATAGAGATAGTGCCGTCTGTGTAAAAAAATGCTGGAAATTGGCTGTCGGTGTGCAAAAATGGGTTTTCGCAGTCTAAGGTCGAAGAAGACGACTGTGTTCGAGTGTCGTCGAGTGTAGTCGAGTGTCGAGAAGTTCTGTCGGGACCGAATCTCGACAAGTCCGATGGTTGTTTCGAGTGTCTCGAAATTGCGTCAATTCTAGGTTCGAGTGTCGCGAGTTCGAGTTTCGTCGAGGGTCTTGTGGATTGTCGAGAGTTCGTGTGTCGAGTGTAGAGAGTCGAGTGTCGGACGAAGGGAACAGACCTGTAGATGTCTCGAACCATGCATGTCGAGTGTTTCGTGAGCCGTGACACTATTTCGTCGAGCTTTCGAGGAAGTTCGTCGAGTGTCGAGTGAATTTGTCGAGTGTCGTCGAGCGGTTTGGCAGAACACTTATTTTTTGGACTTTTGCAAGCAATTTCGTAATTATTTTTTGTCCACGGAACTTATATGATATGATATGTCTCAATCATGCAGGAAATGGAAAGTTTACACATACTTATTGTATACAATGGTTGTTCGACCAGAAAACACGAGAAACACCCCCCCCCACCAAAGGTTTTGACTTAATTTCATTCGGAAACACT
This sequence comes from Boswellia sacra, assembly GCA_013180625.2. Classification (NCBI taxonomy): domain Eukaryota; kingdom Viridiplantae; phylum Streptophyta; class Magnoliopsida; order Sapindales; family Burseraceae; genus Boswellia; species Boswellia sacra. Next base: position 9,271 of record SNVD02009212.1, on the reverse strand, counting down.
GTTTGTTACATTTCATGATACGGTAGCCCTGACTTTTTCGAAATTCATCATGGGCACCCCTTCTGTCAGTTTTGCCGTTAAGTGACATCATACGGTACCCCTAACTTTCTTGCCAGATATTGTTGTGAATGTTGTGTGGTAGGTGTTCACATACTTCCGAACATCATCCTCCTTTGAGAGGCTAAAAAGCTTCCTAATTTGGGATACCCTTTTTGGACCGCTCATCGTTGGGTTTCCACTGTCTGTCAACCCAGGTAGATCGTTCTCATCCTTCTTAACTATAACCAAGTTCAATACAGACAGATCTTGATTTACAATGCATCCACGAACAGATTTCCTCGTTCGCTCTCCATTGCGCCTTCCATAACCTCTGAAGCAAGGGGAGATTGTTAGCCCTAAGGCTACATGATAATTTTGATGATAACAATACACATTGATTCATTGAGATTATATTTATGCGCAAGAATAAGATTATTGAAATAATTGCAAAATCAAGATGGGGCTTATTAAAATGAAGTGTTGAAGCCAAAGGAGAATACTACATGTTAAGGCACAAAAGTAGTGTTGAAGCCAAAGGAGAATACTACATGTTAAAGGCACAAAAGTTGAAGAACAAGATTTGATTCAAGGAATGCGTTACATGAGCAATGTTCAATCAATTGGTCATATATTTTTCTACAGATGTCCAAATGAAGTGATTCTTGACCCTTTGGAAAGTTTACTCAATTTATAACATTTCATACGTTTTAAAGAAATTCAAATTTCAAGTGTAAGGTTGTCCAAATTATTATGCAATTTGAAAGACAAACGGAAGCAACTGACATGAGCACCGAATACTCTTTTGGACATATCTTGAGATAGAAATATAAAAATGACTTGATTATTGTGGCATTGAAAAAAGGACTTAATGGGGCACATTTTATATGTTTAGAAGAAATTCAAATTTCAAATGGAAGGCCGACATAATTGACATGCAATTTGGTGGACTGACACAGAGAAGAAAACTCAACTCATATGAGTACCGAATGATTTGTTATCCATATCTTGAGCTAGAGATATCCAAATGACTTGATTCTTGTGGCATTGGAAAGATGATTCAATGGATCACATTTTATATTCTTTGAAGAAATTCAAATTTGAAACGGAAGGCCGACATAATACACATGCAAATCGGTGGACTGACATATGGAAGAAAAATCAATTCACATGAGCGCCGAATGGTGTTTTGGCCATATCTTGAGCTACAAATATCCAAATGACTTGGTTGTTGCAGATTTTCAAATTTCAAACAGAACATTGAAAAAAGTGGCAGACAAGATTACGTTTTTTATGGTGGGCAGAAAATTTGGAGTTGGTGTCTTAACTTGATTAAGTTCAATCAAATTGCCTATAAAAGGAGCCCTTCTCCCATGGATTCAAACAGAGCAAGAGAGGCATCTAGCAAGCAAAAAACAAGAGAAATATCAAGTCTACAGAACTTTTATATTCTTTATCTACTCTTTGAATAGAGTTGTGCTTTTGTGGCTGCTGTTTTTTTATTCGTTCTTGTACTGTGGTGAGAGTGAGATCTCCTTGTAAAGGATAAAAGTTATCCTTGAGAGAACTCTTGGTGTGGTGTTATGAAGAGTTGAAGAAAGTTACCTCGGTGAGATTGTTCATCAAGAAGAACTCTTGGTGTAGTGTTGTCAAGAGTTGAAGAAAAAGTCTTGGTGTTGTTGTTCATCAAGCAAGTTGTAAAGATTTTTACAACTCAGTGGAAAGCCTAGCTTGGAGCTAGGAGCCCGTGGACGTAGGCAAGGTTTGCCGAACCACGTAAATTGAGTTTGCACTCTCTCTATCGCTATCTCTTTATATTTACTTGCACTTGTGATTGTTCGTTATTGTTATTCTCTTTGCATCTTTCATAACTTCTAATTTCATATTCTTCACCTTTATTCCTAAAGAAAGAGTAAACTAATAAAGATAGAGTAAACTAATTTTGGTTATTCAAGAAAAGTTTTACAAATCCATTTTGATAAATAAAAACCCAAATCACCCCCCCCCCCCCTCTTGGGTTGCCATACCTGGGTCAACAGGTTCCTCTTTGAAGCAAAAGATGAACACGACCAGGAGTCAGAACTCCCAGTTCCATTGGGAATCCTTGCTTGTCGCAGCCTCCCATGATCTTAAAAACATATCCATAAATTGTAGACCCCAGAGCATCTGTACTAAATTCTTGGGAGCTCCTCCTATCTAAAAAGACTCGGGCTTCTGATCGTCATCTATCTCAAGCTTGTTGTGGCAACCAGTGGTTGGGTTTGCTATGTTAAACTTCATTTTGCATCAACTCAACTCAACTGAACTCTTGCTATCAGCGTGCGCAGTGCAGGGGAGGCAGCGAAGAGCACTTGGGTTCTGTGAGCAGCTCCCGTGAGACTGGCCAGCAGAACTAATTAGATGGGTTTACTTTTTTTCCCTTATTCATTACATTTATTTTCATACAATTAACGGCAAAACTGACGGAAGGGGTTTCGATGAATAATTTCAAAAAAGTAAGGGGTATCGTATAATGGAAAATGGTAAACAGTGTTTATGAATGAAATTAAGCTAAAGCCCAGGGGAGGTATGTGTGATTAGTCCATTAAATAATGTCACTATAGAATATTGTGTATTTACAAGTTTTCGTACAACTATACCTCGTAACCATGTGCTACTATAAAAAACATGTACTATACAATAATGTGTTAGTGTCCAAAAACAAAAAAAAAACAATTTTGTTTAACTAAACATAATATATACAAAAAAAATAGGTGATCTCATGGTCCCAACGTGCTCGGCTGCTACTTGACCTTCGCTGAATCAACGTCGTCATGGGCAATAGTGGTCATAACATCTCCTGACACATCATGTCCAGTCGCGGTAGTGCCTGCAACATCAGCAGCTGCAACATCAGCAGGCACTACCGGTTGAGGCAACAGCGCCTTGATGTCGTAGGGCACCAGGATGGGCGGGGCCGCCTCTTGTGGGTTTTCGCGGCTGAGCCAAAGATGTAATGCCATTCTCTCCCGGCATTCGTCGTCCTGGAATGCCTTAATCTCGGTCAGTGGAACGCCCCCCGCTAGGAACTCGATGTACTTCAAACAGTACACGCCGCATGCCCCTCCCCCAGGCTCCTGCTGTGGCACCTGCTCCACGTCCTCGATTCGCATAATGTCAAATGGGGTTGTGGGATAGTCAGGAATACCGTAAACCTCTATTGACACCATACGAGGTAGTATCTCAGCGAGGCAGTAGCTCAGCGAGGCACCGGACTGTCTGCATGACTATGTCCGTAGAAGTATGCCCAATAGATGAGTCGTATATGGAAATCTGACGGCGATTCAAATGCACCTCTGCTGCCACCCAATGATCATCGGTGAGGTGTACTGGGAGATAGAGCTGAAAACGAATTGACAACACGGAAATGGAAATGAATCACAACATTTTAAATAAGATGGCACATGCTAATTCAGTGAATATAAATGTTCTCACCCTATCAACGTCGACCCATGGTGTTCCAGCGAGGGGCACCTGTCCTAGGATATACTGGACCATGTCCTCCTCATTTGCCCAGGTAATGTGTCCAATCTTTCGAGTATAGCGCCCACAACGACTTCAATTTCAACTGCAAGTTCATGAGTTCAGTTAGCGCATTGAAGGAATCATAAATTTCAAGTGACAAATTGTTAATGTAAGATGTCTACGATTTACGTACCCAAAAAGTGGTGTCGAGGAAAGCAGACCTCTGTACACCAGGTCTGGTCATGGCGCGAGCTCTGCACCGTAGAACCCACAAGTAGCTGTCTATGTGCTGAAAACAACAATTGCTATCAATAAGGAATCCAATTGTATATAGCAATATTCGACAGCCAGAGATGATATGAAAGTACCTCAGCTTCAAGCCATTCTGATGGGCTGATCAGCGTCGTGAAGAACTTACGATCTGCGCTGAAGACTGCCAACTCAGCGCGATCTGTTCTGGTGTCGTCCGCCAGCCACGCGTGGAATCCCTTCATGTCAACTTCTGCTATCAGGGCACGTGGGTCGAAAAGTGGAACCGGAGGGCACAAAATGAGACCAGTTCCTACATCTGCTGATGGCCACTGAGATCGATTGTCTTCCGACTGAGCAATAGGCGCCTCGGATTGTAAAGGGGCCTCTGACTGTGGCTGCTGCTGGTCTGCGGCTTCCTCCGAGGGCTGTGGCTGCTGCTGGTCAGTGGCTTCCTCCTGCTGCTGAACCCTCGGCCTCTTCCTACCTGGTGGACTGACAAAGGGGCTTCGCTTATGCTTTGCTGGTAGGAGGCGGCGAACCCTGCGTGAAACTAAGGCTGCCGGAGGAGCATCGGCTGCAGGAACATTCCGGTTAACGGAATCAGGAATCGCGGGCGGCGGACCATCACCGTCATCACCCGGACCTCCGTCGGAATCAGCATCTGAATCCTGAAATCAGACAAACATAACCATCAGCTTAAGCGTGTGTGGACCAGGTCAAAATCCAGTATGTAAATATTGGAAAGTACCGTGTCATCGTTTCCGAAGTTCGCACCGAGGTCCAGCACGGCCTCGCGGAGACGAGCTATCTCCTCACGCATTTCCCTGTTCTCCGCCCGTAACAGAGCAAGTTCACGCAAAACTGTGCCCTGGAAGTCGTCATGGACCGGCGGCACCTGCATGAGAATTGTAACAAGGGTCTTCATTAACCAACAGAGCAGCAAATGTATACGTACAAGAATATTAATGCCGACTGGCATTTCTTACCTGCCGACCCGACGCCGTCGTCGATGCTCCTGGAGCTCCGGAACTATGGAACGGCTCTGGCAGTGGACTTAAAGGCTCCAGCGGTGGACTGCCAGGCCCTACGTCCATGTCAGGACTGTCCGTGTCTGTTGCTGCAACCACATCCGGGTCAACAGGGGAACTGATGCCAGCAGGAGGTGAAGCGGATGTGAGCTCAGGAGGTGGAGCTGACGGTCCCTCAGGAGGTGGAGCTGGCAGACCCTCCGGAGGTGGTGCTGATGGACCCTCCGGAGGTGTAGCTGGCGGACCCTCCGGAGGTGGTGCTGATGGACCCTCCGGAGGTGGAGCTGCTGGTCCCGGTCCCTCAGGAGGTGGAGCTGGCAGACCCTCCGGAGGTGGTGCTGATGGACCCTCCGGAGGTGGAGCTGCTGGTCCCGGTCCCTCAGGGGGTGGTCCTGCTGGACCCTCTGGATGTGGACCTAATGGGCCCTCCGGAGGTGGAGCTGCTGGTCCCTCCGGAGGTGGAGCTGCAGCCGCCTCAGTAGGAAGTGGCTCAATGCTCTCCGCCGCCAGTAAAGGAGCATCCGTAGCTGTTGCCCAAGCCACATGTGCACCTCTACGGATGCCAACTACTTCATTGAGCCGTGCATACCACTCCGTCTGCTGCTCCACAACGGACGGCTCTAAAACGACGAGCGGCCTAGCCTGCGTCAACATATAATCAGATCACGCGAAACTGTTATCAGTTTTTGGTTGAACAAAAAACAAGACAATTCGATGTAACACAGGATTCGTACTAACCCGCCTCCTAACCCTCAGTATATCAGTGTAGGTAGCGTTCTGGGACGGGGTCTTAACTGTCTCCCACTTCAACAACCGTGGTATCCTCGCCGCGCATTCCTGTGGCACTGTACCAAAATGTGTGCCAAAGTAAGGCACGGCCTCGTACAACCAAACCTTAATTACATCGAACAGGTTAGTTAGTGACATGGACTAAAATTACATCAAACAGAAATCAACACGGTCACACTCATGGATAGCAGAACGTACCTGAAAGGCGTACGGGCACCCCTCCAAGTTATAGCGCTCCACCTGCCTCGTCTTCGCTTGGGCTCGCCTCTTGTAATTTTCTAACCTCCCAACCAAAGCCCTCTTCATCGAGCCCAATGTCTTTTCGTAGGACAACGAACCCCATGGATACGTATTAAATTCATCCAGTCTGTCTACAAAATTCAACCATGTCCTAGACACGTGTCGGCGTCTATCCCGGGCCATGAAGAAACGCTCAAGCACGTAGTACACGCCTAGCTTCACGACATCCTCGTCTGGCATACGAGACACATTCATATTCTTAAGATTTTCATACAAAGCGATGAGATCCAAGTCCATGCCATCGAAGTATGTATCCAACAATCGGCACGGATGCAACATCGTCGGTATTGGTGGCACCGTGGAAGCAAATCGTAAGCCGGTTATCAAACCGAACTCGTGCGCAGAAAAACGAATGAGTCGTCCTGCAAATAAGGAAAAAAATTACATAAGATGACAACGATGTTACAGTTAAATAACTAAAAATATCATACGTGCAAAACTATGACTTTGTAACAACATTGTACATGAAAACCAATTTTTTACCTTCAACAAGGAACCACATCTCCCGGTCGTACCCCACGGTGTTAACCTCCCACTGAAGCACGTGGTGCGCCAACTGAGACGGAAAGGAGAGCCGACGGATGTCTAGGAGAAATCCGAAACATGTTGCACGAAACATCTCCTTCTGCCTCGCACTGAAGCTCGCCCGGATCCATTGTATACAGTCCCAACCTGCCATGTTTGTGACCACGGCCTGGTAGTGTTCCGTATCCGGTGTCTTAAGCGTGAAGGACAGTCCAAATTCACCAGCCATTTGCTTCAAATTGGCAAAAAGAAGTCCATTATAGTTCAATATGAAACAAAAAGGCAAAAAAACAGCCAAAAACAGCCACAAAGCATGCATTCTGCCTAAACGCTCGATAAAGCTCGACGAAACACGACAAACTCGACAAGACTCGACATAACACGACTACACTCGACATGTCTCGACAACACTAGACATATCTCGACAACACTCGACAAAACTCATTTGCCGAGTGTCGAGTGTGTCACTACCACAACATAACTCCTTTGTAAATTTCCGGCAACGACAGCCGAAACCAACCACATACAATACATTTTCAAATCACATATACAAACATAAACGGCCTAAACATTATTAAACAGCCCTAAATCCACTGAACTAGTGAAAACAACATGCATGGCCGGTAAATAAACGCCGTACCTGAATGCCGATCGGTGCTGTGGTCGCCGGGATTTGAGATGATTGTCGCTGCGCGTCTGTTTGCGTCCCAACCGTTGTCTGTGCGTAACTGTGAGTTTGGAGAGTTGAAACGGTTTGTAGGAGTAAATGGCAGTGAAGCGGGAAATGACGGTAGAACTAGAACTTTTTAAACCCCAAAGTTCGAGCTCCCCACGTGTCAGTCATCGCGAGTCGCGGGTCGAGGGTCGAGACGAGGCAAATTACATTATAGACCCTCCGGAGTTCGAGAGTCGAGGTTCGAGTCTTCGTGTGCCGTGAGCTCGAGCGTCGAGTGGTCGTGTGACAGGTTTAGTCGTTCTTCGAGTGTTTGTCTGACGTGTGCTCGAGCTTCGAGTGTTGGTGTGACGAAGTGAACCGCGCTTCGAGTGTTTGTCTGATCGGTTGATCGCGCTTCGAGTGTTCGTGTGACGTGGTGGTCGCGCTTCGAGTGTTCGTGTGACGTGTTGGTCGGGCTTCGAGTGTTCGTGTGACATGTTGATCGAGCCTCGCGTGTTCGTGTTCAATATGATCGAGCTTCGAGGGGCTGTGTGTCGTGTAGATCGAGCGTCGAGTTATACCTTCGAGTTGCGTCGAGCGTTTAGGCCGAACATTCGTTTTTTTCATTTTCATTTTCTGTTCCGCTAATTAAGTCGAGCGTCGAGTTTCTACCGTCGAGTGTCGTCGAGCGATTGGACAGAACACTTGTTTCTTATAGATTTCGAATCAGATACCAAATTATTTTTCGGTTGGGCGTCAGGTAAGATTATTTTGTTTAACAACAACGCCCATAAAGATGTGTTTAATACAATAATACTGCTTTACAGTGCCAAAATCCAACACCCAAAATATATTATTTTCAAAAGCTTAGGATTTGTTAAAAAAAAAAAAAAAAAGAGACAATGTTGCAAACATCAACATTTGGTTTACACATTTGGTATACATCATCCCCTGTCATGCAGCGGAACTGGGTTTCGGCATGTTTGACGATTGTGCCCGGAACTTCCACAACGCCCGCAAGATCGAGAGGAGCTAGACTCACCGACAGAAGGGATTCGATTCCTCCGAGGACGACCAGCTGGTCTCCTCATGACTGGCGGGAGAACCACTCTACTGCGAACCTCCTCAGGAACCACCCAATCCTCACTAACTCCAACAGGAACTACTGGGAGAGCATATGCATGTAACAATGTTTCGGTGGTATACCAATGGGCACAGTAATCATGGCATGTAAGGAGATTCATACGTTTGCATACCGCTAATACATGTGCACACGGAAGCTGGTCAAGATCAAACACACGGCACGTGCATGTACGCGCGTGCATGTCAACTATGCAAACACGGTCGTTGCCTCTAACCTCATACATAGTAAGAGATATACCACTAACCCTCATACGATCTCCTTCTTTTAAACGCTCATTCATCAACTTGTTTGCCCAGGGTGAGAGATGTGATTCTGAGTTAGCAAATAGCTGTCGACGCTCATAGAACCATTTCTGCAAGTTGGCCCGAAAATAATCAGCTAACAACGTCACCGGGAGGAATCGATGGTGTCGCAAACAGCTGTTCATCGACTCAGCTATATTTGTTGTCATTATGTTATACCGTCGACCATGAAACTGTGAACGTGCCCATTTCTCGACTCCGATCTCTCGAAGATAAATTGCTGCTGCTGGCATATGCGATTCAATTTGTCGCATATGATAGTTGAAATCAGCACAATGATATGTCCTTGCAGCGCGGTAGTACAATTCCAACAAAGTCTTGTCTTTGAACATTGCCTTCAAGTTACCCTTGAGATGATGAGTGCACAATCCATGCAGTGCATTAGGAAAAACTGCAACCACAGCGCGTTCAATACTACGATGATGGTCAGAAATGAAGACAAGATCTCAGACATTTTGTACAACATGATCACGCAACTGTCTCATGAACCAGTTCCAGGAGTCATCATTTTCAGAATGCCCAATTCCAAATGCCAAGGGTATATTTGTTTATTACCATCCATACAAGAAGCCAAAAACATTGTACCCCTATATTTCCCTTTTAAAAAAGAACCATCAACTGCAATAACTGGCCTAATTGACGATGCAAATCCAGCAATCGAGGGCCCCATACTCATGAAAAAGTATCTGAAATGGTTATCCTCATCAGTTTCTAACGACGTTTTGGTCCCCGGGTT
>SNVD02009211.1:0-36884 GCA_013180625.2 Boswellia sacra | reverse complement strand
CCTCATAACTAGATGACCTAAGTCACCTCGATCTGTAACAATGGTACCATCCTCATCCTTAAGCTGATGAATCCGATTCCTGACTTGTCTATGGATCAGAAACTTGTGAAAGAACTTGGTATTTTGATCCCCAAAGAGAGCCATTGGATCCTTGACCTCTGTTGAAAGAAAGCCTCTTCATCCCTGCACAACTGGGAATACTGCTTAGCAAAATCCCTCTCAGCCAAAATACAATCTGGGGAATAAGGGTTCTCATTCAGAACAGCCTCAGCCGCGGCCCACTGAGCTTTAGCCTCAATGACCCTACTAGAGATGTGACTAGAAGCCTTGGCATGCAAAGTCTTAAACTCATGTTTCAACAAACCCAATTTTTGTGTGATTCGAAACATAGGATCCCCGTCCACAGGCGTAGACCATACTCTCTGAACAATCTCCAAGAAATCTTCTCGGTCAACCCAAAAGTTCAAAAATTTAAAAGGACTAGAGGTCTGCCTATGTTGATCTCCAAACCTGATGACCATAGCACTGTGATCAGAAGCATCCCGTGGAAGAATCTCAGAAATTATGTTTGGCCAAGTTAAGAACCATGAAGCGCTGCCAAAACTCCAATCAAGAGTTCGAAGAATAGTATGCTCTCCCTGCTGCCCATTATGCCAGGTATACCGGAGCCCAAAAGATGGTACCCTGATCAACACTGCATCATGAACACACTGATCAAACTCATCCATATAACCATGCCAAGCCTGATCCCCTCCAACTCTATCCGAAGAGCGTAAAATCCCATTGAAATCACCTAATGCCAACCAAGATAAGTCACCAAAATCCATGGACTGAGCTCTGATAAAGTCCCATAACTGTCGTCGAACACCTGGATCATTAGAGCCATAAACAAAGATCAAACCGAAAGAAACCCCATCTGATAATCTGGTAGCCAGACAAACCATCCGCTGTGGAGAAGACTGCAAACTAATCAAACTGTACAAAGTAGGATCCCAACACACCAACACTCTACAAGCAATTGACTTAGTGCATTGGAAAAGAATTTCCAAGAAGGACAAATATCTGAAACAACTAAAGTAAGGTGTCGCTGATCAACCTTAGTCTCTAAGAGACCAATCAAACCTAAAAAATACTTAGAAATCCAGTGTCTAACTGCTCGCTGCGTAGAGAAGCCATTAAGGCCTCTAATGTTCCAACTTCCTATCATAGGAAACTGAAAAAATCTCAGACCTCAATAAATAAATCATCGAAGGCGCATGGCCCCTCTACCCCCATTGCCACCCTTTTTACTCTGAGCCTTTTTACCCTGACCAGCAAGATGGATAGGAACAATGGTAGGTGGTCGACTGTCCAAAGGTGCCACAGTGGATTTTGGAGAATCCGGGGCAATAAACCTCTTTATAGGATCAATCCCTGAAGAATCAAGTAAAGCAGCTATAGGGCTAAAAAAGCACTTCAAAATCTGATCCTGCTGTGCTTCAATAGGAGATAGTGAATCAGACTCAGAATCTGAACCATTGGCTGTAACCTTACCTAATTTATTAAAGATCATATCAATCGAATCTGTCTCTATAGTCACTGCATCTGAAGTTAGTAGAGTAAGAGGTCTGGCTGGTATGGAATCAATAGCAATACCTTTACCCTTATCTCGTATAACTGGAGTTACATCAGCAGCAATAATCAGATCCTGACTACTCTCAATATGAACTGCTGCTGCAATAGCAGTGTCAGCAGTGTTCCCCTTGTCTCGCAAGACAGGGGCTGTATTAGTAATTGGCGCCTCGACCTCTGTAGGAGCAGAAGGCACAACAGGCACAGGACAGGTAGACCCAAATAAACAACACTTGGAATAGCGTTTTGGTTTCCATTCATATTCCACTCTAATCTTGATAGGCTCAGAGGATAGCTTACACCGGATCTCAAAATTCTGCATTGGAGAATGTTCTGCATCTATCTTAACACAAAGCCTGGCATAGGATAACCTAGTGCACTCAAAAGTCATCCTGTCACATGATAATGGTCGACCAACCATACTAGAAATAGCACTGAGTGCTCTGGTTAACCACAATGGAAATGGTAGTCCATGTAACCGAACCCAGACTGGGATCTTGGAAATCCTACTCTGGTCAAAAGAGAAATGAGGATTCCACTGTTGGAGAATGATGTGCTTCCCACCAAACATCCAAGGCCCTCTCTCTAAAATATCATGAACCTCCTCTACAGTTCTAAATCTGAATATCAAGAAACCCATCCCAGTAGAGCGGACATCCTCCAAACCACTAGACTGCCATACACGCATAGCAATGGAACGTGCAACATGGAAAGGTATAGTATACCCCGAAAAAAATTCCACAATACAACGCAACCAATCAACCCTAGCATCACAACCAAATCATCAGGGAGCTCAAGAATCGAACCCGGGTCCTTCCGGGCTATCGAGTCAAGATAAAATCTAGTGCTGGCCTCAGTAACCCGAGCTCTATCAGCCCAAGAGCCAGATGGTTTGGGTAAGGGTTGTTTGTGGGTGGTGATTCGAGCAGGTGGGTGTGTTTAAGTGGCGCGAGATGGGCGTTGGGGCTGATTAAGTTTGTTAGGGGTGAAGGTGGCCATGGTAGGGTTGGTGTGGTGCAGGCTAGGAAATGTGTAGTGAAAATAGTGGGAAAACTCCAACCCATAGCAATCAACCCAAATCAACTCCAAAACTCCAAAATATCCAACCAACAATCAAATCAACCAAAGCACTCAACTAAAATCAAACTCCAAAACCAAATATCTCAAAAACAATCAAATCAATCAAAGGTGGGATTCCAGAGCCAACCAAAGCCACAAGATCAATAACAAACCCAAAAAACCAATCTGAAGCACTAAATTTTCCAAAATCAAACCAATCAAGCCTCAACAAATTCAGCACAATGACTTGATTCCATTATCAACCAGGCCATAAATCAGCAATATCCCAAGTAAAAACAATTCAAAAAACAGAAAACACAAAGGAAGAAGCAAGAAAAGAGTACAAGAAACGCAAACCGATCACCAATTAAGAGCCATATTCCCATTTCGGCAAGGTTATGAATCGAAATCTCCTTCGTTAGACATCATATGACCACCCAATATATGCCATTGGAATCGTGTGTCTGATAGCTTCTGAACCCCATGAGATACGCCCAAATCCAACGGCTGGATCGGATGATAGAAGCAAAAAATCATGGCTGGTTCACGTAGGCTAAGCTAGAACGGTGGAGTTATTGTTTCAGTTGATATCTCCCTCCTCCGATCTCTTCTGAAAATGCGCCAGGCAGGGCTGGAACCGGCTTTGAGTCAACTTTCCAGTGCTGTATGGCCAGCTCAAATCCAATGGTTGGATCAACCCGTATAGGCCAAAAGTGCGACAACACCGATCAAGAAAGTGCAGAAACAAGATCTAGAGGTGCCTTCTTTTGTCTGCCTTGTATTTCTTATGATATCAAGCATATTGTCATTATTTATAGAGGAGTCAGTCCTTCTTTTGATGCCAACGTTAATTGCAAAGGTCGATCCACATAGGCGTGGTGGAACATGATTCCAAGGGTCTTGACTACTCCCCACCGGTACCGTATCGGTTCTAAGTATACTTGGCTTTCTACCTTATTTCAGTGGTAAATCTCGGTGTTACTACAAGTCAGAAAAGCCTTTTGATTGATGTCTTTGGCTCTCATGACTAGGCCTCTAAAACCATAAGCAAAATTCCAATGCTAAGTTGTGTAAACAAAACTAACATATTCGATTATAACTCTTGTTGCCCTAGAGTGTAGGTTATTGATAACCAAGCCACGTAAAAATCTTCTAGTTTGATTTACTTCATAGTTTGATGTTATATTCTGTTTAACTATCCATACACCTTCAGATCTAACAACTTAATAAACCTTCAGTCATAGTATGGACCATATATTGTCATTGACTCGTGTTTATAAAACTGAAGGTTGGTTTCCAGAAGGCACGTACTATATTGCTTAAGTTAATATTGCTTGGCTTCCAAGATTATTAAACTCTTCTTGAGCATTAATGCCAACTTGCTATAATGCATTCTTTGTTTTAGAATTATGTTGTTCACTTGCATGAGCATCATATATTCTTGAATTACATATTTCATCCTTGGCTTAAAAAGAGAAAACATAAATGCATATTAAATAATTTCTTCTTTATTCATAGATTAAAGTGATTCAACTTGTTTCCAGCTATGTCAAAACACATTGATTCATGTTAACGAAATGTTTAAACAAGTTGAAGCATACAAGATGGCAATACTGAATTCAAAAGCAAAAATCATAGCCTAGCCTAGGTAAAAATCATAACCTAGCCTAGTTGCACCAAGTTGAAGTACCTGCCACTCATCGAAATTACGTTTTAAGGAACACATAATGTATAAGTAAAGATTTAAGACAACAAAAGCATAGCCTAGACAAAATAATAATCTCACATTTACCTTGAAAGAGCAACCTAGAGAACAGTAATGAAACTATTAAAACAAATAGAATATAGCAAAGCCAAGTTTGCCTCATTTATAATTCTAAAAAGTGCTAAAAATTTGCTATGAAGCCAGAAAACTTGAAATTGGTATTTAAAGAACTAGGCAAAGTACTCCAAAATAGTCTAGAAATGAAAGAACAAAACAAACCCAAAAAGAAAAACAAATTTAAGAATATATAAATGAAGACTTTTACCATTTTGTTCCTTCTCTTATTGGTGAATTCTATTCTATCTAGACATTTTCTTTTGTTGTGGTCTAGCTCTTTGCATAACCTATAATGTAATAATCTTTTATTAGTTGTCTTATTCTTTTCACCACCTTCTCTTCTTCTGGATAACCTTGGCCTTCCATGTTATTGCCTTATTATGAGTGGGGCTTCCATCCTGCTCCAAGTGCTTTGCAACCTCAAAACTTGGTTTCTCTTGAGCTCTTTTTAGATGCTTGGAGGGCTATACAATGAGATCACGAAGACAACACCAAGAGAAAAAGACGGGGTCACCACTCGGGATACAACCACGCGAAAAGTTTTGGATGACGGCAGTCGATCCCCATTCTTCTAGACCTGACTACCTAATCACCCCTTCAGAGATAGGTTTGGGAAGTTAGGTATAAGTTACACCCACCCAAATATTAATCCAGCCTCTACTCTAGATTTACTGAGTTTTGGATTCTAGGTCATTAATGTTACCCTCTCTCGATACTAAATTTTATTACGGACCAAACTACTTTTATCTTTTTTTATTACGTTCGAGATGATAACAGTTTATATACATATATAGAAAGAGGGTAGAGAATTGATTATATTTTCATCAAACATGGGAGAAGGGATTACAAAAATTTCTCGTGATAATTACGATAAAATAAATTGAGTAATCATAAACTGATGGAGTTCCCAGCTTGGTTTTCCATCATTAAACAAGCTCATTAATAATAAATAACATAATTAAAATAAACATTAATCTAAATAAGGCATTTATTAATCAGTAATCAACTACACTAAGCATGCATAATCATATTATTAACCACTAATCATGCTTACTTAACCACTAATTAACCACATAATGAACTACTAATTAACAACTAATTATCTACTAATCATATATAATTAACAACTAATTGACCTTATAATTATACACTAGTAATCCTAAACTAAGCATGGCAATTAACTACTAATTAACTAAACTAATCATAAACTAAGCATGACAATTAACTGCTAATTAACTAAACTATTTCTAAACTACGCATGACATAATTATTTCTAATTATACCTAAACATGGAAAAACTAAATTAAACAGAATATTTAAACTAAAGATGAGGCCCTCAAAAAACTTATCAAATTTTGAATTTAATTAGAAGCAAAACCTTTGACTAGCAACAATAGTCTAGAATTCTTCAGAGGATGCCGAGAACACCAAGAAAACACCCAAGAATCTTTAAACTAAAGAGGGTCTCTAAAAATATTCAGAATCCCTTAAAATATGTTTTTAAAGTTATTTTCCAGCCCAAAAACTAATGCCTTGAACCAAGGGTCGGTTCATTTATATAGGTTCTCAACAGCCTGAAAATGAGCTCTTTTCCCCATATGGGACTGTAACTTAAAGGCACGTGCCTATAAGGTTAGAGGTATCACTAGGGTTTCAAAGGTTACAGGTGTTATCTTTTCCTAAAGACACGTGCCTGCAATGTTAGAGACGCCAGCACTACCTTACAGCTGCCAACTCTATTATTGATGCTCACCATTTTGTGTTAGGGTTGCTGCTTCGGCACTCTTGAGAGAGGGGCCTTATTCCCCCCTTCCAAACCCCATGACAACCTTACTGTGAAGGTTGATCTGTGTATGCATCAGGCAAATAAAATTCGTAGGGTCCCACTCCCCCCACCATTATTACACAAGTCTTGAGCCTCCTTGGCTTTTTTACCCCAATCTTGTTATTTGATTCTCAGTGTCCTTCCTAGTTTGGGAATGACTTCTGATTGTAGTCTCTGGTTATCATCATCGGGCCTCTAAATCATAAGCAAAATTTCAATGCTTACACTTATAACAGGTGGTTTTATAAGTTCAACATTAATGTTAAGCCAATTGGTTTCATTTGGCACTAGATTAATCATGACACTATATGTTGGCAAATATTTTGCCACTATTAGCTGCTCATCAACATATGTAGCCACTTCAACCCTTTTCATATTCAAGCATGGCATGGAATGATTGTAAGGAATGCCACTTACCTAACGTGAAATGAAAATCACAAAATTTTAAACATTGTAAAGCGGCGCAATATCAAAAGAAATAAATTGAAACAATTTAGCAAATAATGATGATGATGATGATGGTGATGATAAAACAATAAAATTAGGAAAATAAAATTTACCTGCCAACTTTTATAATCACAATAACGGTTGTCAAGCTTAAATACATATGTCTTACTTGAATCAAGAACTTCAAACGCATTTCACACCAAAAGATTTGATATTGTCTCTCATATGTCTAGCCTTATCAACTTTGTCATTCACTTTAGGGGGCAGCAGAGTGACCTATCTTAAACCCTCTTTATGTTTCACCCTTAGCCTATTCATAACCTTTCTTCACACATTTTCATGCATTATTAGTATTGGCATACTCTTATATTTGTCTATTCATGAATTGAATAATTCAGTTATGTTATTAGTTACATGATTTTACTTTACAATATGATCAAACTCATGTATAGACTAATGTTTAGCCCCAATGTCATTTAAATACTTCCAAGCTTCAAGTTTAAGATCATTAATCTCATCTATAGCTCTTTTGTATTCTATCTGGTTAGAGGCCCTTGCTACAGACCAAAACAACCTTTTAGAATGTTCATTTGGCCATGTAGCTCCAAAATTTGCATAAATAGAACATAATATCTAATGCTAGCATATGGCTGTATTTTAGACATAGCAAGTAACCCACCTTTTCTGTCTATCACTCATAAAAGTGTAGGCAAAATCATACCTTATATACACCCACAAAAGTTTTAGAAACCACCTCCAACTACATGTATTCTCTTATTCACAAACAAACACAGTTTGGACGAGGCTTTCATCTCGCCAAAGTTGCAATGACCTTGGCACTGCTTTTCCAAGTTTTGTGAGGAGGCACAGAAGGTCATCGAACCAAGCCACGAAGGTAGGATCTAGAGAAATGAAATGGAGTCACCACCCGAGTAATTAACCACGAGCAAAAGTCTAAGTGATGGCAGCTGATCCCTTGCTTCTAGACCTAACTATCCCTCACCCCTTCAGAGTTGGGTTTGGGAAGTTAAGTATGGACTTTCAGTCCATCCAGACAAAGTCCGGTCTCCACTAGGGTTTACTGGATTGGGATTTTCTAGTTCATCAATTCCATTTATCTTGATCTTAGATTCATTTTTACACCCAATCAATTTTATCTTTTTAATTGATGTGGGGTGAAACAGTTATATACATCTATAGACAGAAAGACGAGAATAAAGTTATCAAACACGGGGATGGATTACAACATTTGTCCAAAATATTGCATAAAGGTAAATGATAAATGGATAACAAGAGTTATAGAGGGTTAAGCTACCATTTTATAATCCATGCGAACAAGATATTTGGCTTGAAACAAACCATGATGAAAGAATTAATCTATGTTGTAATCATGCATTGCTAAGAAAATAATAAGCAAATATTTTATAAGTAAAGAGAAAAATTCATGACCTGGCCTCAAATGGATTGGGTTTTTTTTTTTTTTGGCTGTTCCCTAAAAGTTTATAAGCTTTGTTTGAGAGGTAAAGACCCTTGATTAGGTGCCATGTTTTGTCATTAGGCCTCAAATCATAAGCAAAACTTTGATGCCGACACACAGCTAGTAGGAAAATGTCATTATTGGCATCCACTGCAACTACATTTAGTAGAACACCTTTAAATTGACCTTTTAGATGACATCCATCAAGTCCAATGAAATTTCTACACCCATTAAGAAATCCCCTTTTTTGTGTTATGAAAGAGACAAAGAATCTCTTGAAAGAAGGTTCTACTATAGGAACTTGTCTATCAAATTCTATTTTCACATAAACACCATGATTTGTCTCAATCAAAATGTTAGCATAAGATCTTAACTTGTTATAGCTTTTTACATGGTCACCTTCGATTGCTTGTAAACATCGATTCTTGGCTATATATAGCCTTTGTTTATTTAACTAAATTTTGAAATAATGTCTTAATTCATTCTTTATAGCTGGAAATGAAACTCCAAGATTAATCCTAATTTTATCCTCTAGTTTTTTAGCAATCCAAGGTGAAGTTGCCTTTAATACATTGGAAGACCTCTCACATATGTGTGTACCCAAATATGTTCTGACCTAAACTTGCCTAGTATTGTTAACTAAAGATGCATGGATAAGCTATGGGTATTTCTCATCTTCACACTTAGGCCTTACTCTATAACTTTCATTTTTCGCTCTTAATATTTTAAATCCCAATTGTATTGCATATTTCTTCAAGAGCTCTCTAAAATGATGTATATCTCTAAAAACTTGACCCACCTTATATTCAACTTCACCTAACCTAATATCTCTAGGCTCCAAACCGTTCTTGCCACCATAGTTTGAGGGGTTTGAATCTCTTCTTCACCATTTGAATCAGACACAAGTAGAATTGAAATATTGTCATTAGACTCATAACCTGATAGTTTCTTATCATCTTCGTATGGAGATTATACTGCAACTTGATTTTCATCTTTTTTGTATTGTATTCTGGCCACCATTATCTCTATCTTCATCTTTACCTTCACCTTGATCTTCATCATCATTTATATCACTCATTATTGTACCATTATCTCTCCTACCACCCTCATAACATATATTGCCCATTGCTACATTGTGATTAGCCTCTATATTGCCACCATTTTCAACCCCATTAACATGATCATTTTCTTCATATATAACTACCTGAGGTAATGGCAATGGTTGTATGGTGGTGATTGAATTAAAAGTAGTTCTATATCCATATAACAGTTTACCTCTAGTTGCTACATCTGCTCAAACATTTCCCATACTGCTATTAACATTTCATCAGAATTGATATGGAAAATTTATCATATCAACGCATATAAACATATAACTTTATTTTCTCATCTGGTTTAATAACACCAACTAGTCCACTTCTCACTTTTGTCCTTGATATTAAATCTAGAACACTAAAATCTCTAGGTTCAACAATCTTAGGCTTATGTTCCTTTCCAAACATACAAACATTCACAATAAAAGGCAACATTTTTTAACCTGTATAAGTATAGAATGTACAAGTTCAAAATAATAACAACAACAAAAACTACTACTACTACTACTAAAAGAATTTAAACCTTACAAGCTATAGAAAGCTTTATATTCTAAGAATAATATTACACATTAAATTTACCTAGGAATTACGCAACAAGTAAACCATAAAGATTAAAACTTTTCTATTAAAAACATAAACTTTACCCCATCTAAACACAAAAGAATTTATACTAAACATATATTCCTAAGCACAACTACTCATTATAACATATGATCAAGAAACAAAAAAGTAATGAGCGAAAAATAGGTAGGATGAAAAAAGATTACTTGAAGAGAAAAAAAAATCATCAATGATGAGTAAAGAACTTGATAAATCAACAAAGTACAACATACTACACAGTATAGATTTAAAAAAAAAAAAGGTTAAACAAACCATTAACCACCAAACAGAACTCATAATAAGCACCTGAAAAACTAAAACCGTTTGTGTAGACAAGAAAGTTAGCATTTTTTTGTAATATATAATATTTAAAACAATAGTGCTAACATATACCATAATAAAATAGTAGTTTATAAAAACACTATTTTTAATAGTAAATCTTACCTTAGTTTATAGTCCAGCCTCATACTACATGCATCAACATAATAACAACAAATAAACTTGATAAAAAAAAAAAAAAACCACACAATGTCATAAAGAGATCCCTTTTACTCATCATACCTTCATCTTCCTTGTAGGTTTTTTTTTCCCGCTCAAAGAATAACAGAGTTTGTTTGGGTAGAAGATGAAGTAAACGTGGGTTTTAAACTTTGATAGGTTTAGCCTTTTAGAATTTCACCAATCCCAATAAATATAATATTCAAGTGCAAGATAACTTTTTCTTTGACATAATTACCCTTTTGAATGACTATTTTTATTTTTTAATGGCCCTTTTGAATAGTTAATTCACTTGTTTTTACTCTTTATGTAATTGTCTTTATAAATGGTAAGTTGATTCAATGAAGCTTGATAGTAGAGGTGTAGACACTAGATTTTTGAGGCTTGATGATGAAGCACGAATGTGTGATGAGCAATGGAAATGACCGAAGTGGCCGTGGATGTATAGAGAAGAAAGTTGAGAAGAACCAACCAAAAGCTCTGAAAATTGACACTTGAGTTTGGAAATTCACAAAAATCAATTTAGAAGGAATCTATAGATGTCTAATTTTCACAAAATTTTACATATTGAAAATCAAAGTTAAACTCAAAGAGTTACGCAAAATCGAATAGACAAAGGTCGGGGAGTGAGTGCATTGCAACAAAGAAGAAACAAGGAGGTTTGGTTAGCCACCACTGGCCGGTAGTCCTCTCACAATTGATAGGCTATCCTACCATCAGTCGGCAGTCCTCCTATGCCGACCAGTTGTTCTTGGATAAGTTTGGAAAGTTTTGATTTTGCTTTCCTTTTCAATCACATCCCTTGCACTATTTAAGCAACCCCTCTCCTCACTTTTACTCCCATTTATAAATCTCTTCTCTCTCTCTCTCTCTCTCTCTCTCTCTCTATATATATATATATATATATATATATGTATGTATGTATGTATATATAAGACAAACTTGAGAATTCAAGGATTCTTTTTATGTTTAAATATTTTTCAAGCTTTTTTATTACTCTAAATCTGGAAATGATACGTCTTGAGAGCATCTCTCTTCTTCCTCCCTTTTTTTTTTTTTTGCTTTAGAATAAGCATGTATAGTCCATTTATGCTTAGAATAAGCATGTTTAGGTTTTATTTTGATACTTAGGAGCATATTGAGGATTATTATGAATTGTTTTCATCCTTATTTGTTTTGCAAGATGGAAAAATGTGTCAAGGTGAGTCTACTATCCCTTTTTTTATCTAGAAACATGATACATAGTTTATTTTCTTTGCGAATGCCTTAAAATCATGCTTAGGAGCACATGATTAGAATCATGATAAGAAAACTTATGAATGTTTTGAATGATGCTACGAAATAGCAAGTTATAATAAGGCTAAAATTGCCTTGAATGTTTGAATTGGGCTAGAATAGCCATGTTTTATTTTGATTGATTAAATTAGCCTAGAAATGCCATGTCTAGGCTAGAATGCCTTGATAGAATTATCATGATTTTAGTTTATGGCTTTGTTTATGATTTTGATTGCTTTATTTTAAATAATTACCATAGTTAGAAATATGAATGATTAGATGAATATGTATGAATATACCATGATTAGAATTTGATGATTGAATGATGCCATGAAGTGATGGTGGACTCACATTGATGGTGAGGGACCATCACTTTGAATGAATAAATGAATATATGTATGAATGATACCATGAAGTAGCTCGATAAACATTGAATAGACTCACATATTGTGGTAAGGAATTCCTTATTTATCGAGTTCTCAAATTGGTTGATTAGATTAAATATTTGAATTACATGAAAATGCTATAAATGTTTATTTATTGAAGAATAATTGGATATAATCATCCATTTCTCAATAGAAAATTGAGTGGCTTCTCCATTCTCCAGACATGTCCATGGCTTGTTTGTGTTTCCTTAAATATTGAAAGAGGTTTGATACAGTGTCGTGGTTGTAAACACTCTGGCATGATGAAAGCCCTAAAAAGTGATGATATTTTAAACTTACTAGGTGGCATTGATTTTTAACCAAACCTTTGGGGGTCCCTAAAAATTTCTTGATAAATAAAACGAAAAATAAAAAAATTAATGCCAAGGCCCGCAATTATGCACTGGCCTATATAGCGAATGTGACCCCTTAGGAAAACATATTCCAATAAAATTTGAGTTAATCGTAGTTCGATTGTTGGATCTTGCACGCAAAATTGAACAATCCAAGACAGTGGAAAGGGCTCTGGGATGATGATCTATGATCATAGGCACTAATCAAAAAAAATTTCTGCTCTTTACATCACTTTAGCTCTTGGATATGACTAAAAATTGATTTGAACAATGCGTGGGTGTCTGTTACCTTTACTAGACTAACCACATATTAGTTCTGCATAAGAAATCAAAAGAAATTAGACCAAAGACAAGAGGGAGAGAGAAAATGCAAAAATCAATGCTCAAAGGGGTGTTTACATTTTTTCTTATGTGTCTGTCTAAGGGTGGCGCAAATCTCTAGGTGATTGTCTATGTAATTGCCCAAACCTTAATCGCTTCTTAAATATGTCTTATGTTAAGACTTCTAACAATACAGGGTGGATATACATAATAAATTAGGGTTTTAATTATGTCTAAAACCTAATTAGGATTTTAGGGTTTGCACTACTTGGGTCCAACCCATGTGTAAGCCCTGATTGATTAACTCTTAATCAACAAACTATAATTAATCCATATTAATGAAATACATGGCCCAACAAATATATCCAACCCACTTAGTTTAATTTAATAACTGGGCTTTATTCAATAATAATCCCAATTAAATTAAACATTAATTTCTCGAGTCTTGTCCCAATGCAAATAATTACATCAGCTACCTAAGAGACCTTTAATGAAAATATTTGATTACAGCTCTAATGGATTTAACCTAGTGTCATTTTATCTCATAAATGTAGTAGGCCTAGTCTATTAACTCTGTTTGATTCAACTATAAGCCTAGAGTTGCATTCTTGAATTAAATTCTTTTTTATTAGAAAGCTTAATAATTTTAATCATATTAAATTATTCTATAAGTCCATCCATTGAGTAATAGGTTTACATAAATACCATCATAGAATAGTACTAATAATTGGAGCTAGGTATAAATTATCGTTTTACCCCTCCAATTTCAACTTTGTCCTTGAGATCAATTTTACACCATTTGAATGATTTAGGATTTGATTTTATTAAATCTTAATTAATGAACTTTCTTCATTAAATATTTGGCCACGATTCATGATCCAAAACCTTGTAAAACCCTTAAGATGACATTCTTTAGAATAATGTTCTCTAGCATATTGTGATCGGGGCTTCCATCCCTTTTCAAGCGTTTGCGACCTTAACATACTTTTCTAAGCTCCTTTCAGATGACTTAGAGGGCTATACGAGTCAAGTCACAGAGCTAAGACTCGAAGAATTGATGCAATTGCCACCCGAGTAATTAACCACGGAAAAAATCAAGTGACAGCCGCCAATCTCTTGCTTCTCTGGACCTAACTATCTATCACCCTTTTAGAGTTGAGTTCGGGAAGTTCATACAAGTTACACCTGCCTGGATGTTAAACTGGCCTCCTCGAAGGGTCGACTGAGTTCTAGGTTTTAAGCAACTAATGTTCTCCTATCTTGATCCTACGTTTTATTATGCACAACTGCTTTTTTTTTTTTTTTATTACAAGTGAGGTGATAATAGTTTATATACATTCATAGAAGGGAGAGGAGAATATATTACATTTCTATCACACATGGTGGAAGGGGTTAGGGATTACAACCATTCCACAGAATAATTACGATAAAATAAATTAAACAATTATAAAATGAGAGAATTTGGGGTTTGATTCTCCATCATCAATCGCCACCCAAATTTGTATAGGGAAAATGGATGATGGCAATCCCATCGTCACTTTGGGACCTAAATTAAACTCATCTCTTCAAAGATGGGTTCACGAAGTTAGGTATAAGCTATTCGGCCTACTCGAATATAAATCTGGCCTCCACTAGGGTATACTAAATTAGGATAGCTAAACTTTGCTATATAGTCGACTTAGATTGTTCATTTTATATTCTTTAGTCATGCAAGGTGATTTTAAATTAATACAATTGTATATTCATACAAAGAAAGATAGATGAGAATATATTACATTTCTTTCAAACATGAGGGTATGGGATGGGATTACTTCCAATTATTCTTCAATAATAAAGTAAATTTACTTCTAAACACTTTAAAATATTCATTCATAGAATATTCATGAAAATTAAATAATTAATCTAAGCAATCAATTCGAGATATGATAAACAATAAATTTCGCTATCATATGTGAGTACATTCAATGCTTATAAAAGCTGTTTCAAGCATACATTCCTCATGCATTCGTAATTATTTAATCATTCATTCTAAGTGATGGCCCCTCACTATCAAATATGAGTCCACCACTACTTCATGGCATATATTCAATCATATTGCTAATCATGGCAATTATTTATAATAAATCAATCAAAATATTATACAAAGCCATAAACTAAAAATCATGGCAATTTTACCTAGATTTGATAATTCTATCATGGCATTCTAGCCTAAACATGGCAAATCTAGCCTAATCATATCAATTGTAGCAAAACATGGCATTTCCAGCCTAATTCCATGAGTCATGGTAAAACATGGCTATTTTAGCCTCATTTCATGACAATAATGGCAATTCTTGCCTAACACTATTTTCTAGCATATTTCAAAGCTTTTATAAGTTTAATTCCTAGCATGAATCTAATCATGTATTCTTAAGCATGATTTTAAGCATTCGTAAAGAAAACAAACTCCCAAACATGATTCTAATAAACAAGGGATAGTGGACTTACTTTAACACGTTTTTCCATCTTGTAAAACAAATCAAGGATTGAAACAATTCATAATGATCCTAATCATGCTCCTAAGCATCAAAATAAAACCTAAACATGCATATTCTAAGTAAAAATAAACTTATACATGCTTATTCTGAAGGAAGAAAAATAAAGATAAAGAAGAAAATATGAGGGAGAAGAGAAAATTGCTCTAAGGACACACCCTTTTTGGGTTTAAAGCAATGAAAATGCCCGAAAAATATTAGATTAGAAAGGATTCCTTGGATTTCTTACGAGTGTGTCCTAGAGGAAGAGAGAGAGGATTTTTGGATGTCTTGGGAAGTGTGCCAAAGGGATGGTTACATAGGCTTCATTTAGAGTGAAAAATTTATAAAAAATCAATGTGGGATTTTGGTGAACAGTACCACCTGGTGAACTATACACTCTAAGTTAGTTGTATTCAATTAATCACTACAAGAAAAACAGTTTTTTGCGACAAAATTTTTTGCGACGAAATAAAATTCGTCGCAAAAAGCGGCCTTTTGCGACAAAATTATTATTTCGTCACAAAAGTTAGCATTTCAAAAAAAAAGATATTTTGCGAGGAATTTTTCGTCGCAAAATAAAACCTTTAGCGACGAATATTCATTTCCTCGCTAAAAACTCGAGTGACTAATTAGGAAAGCATTTTTGCGACGAGATAAAACCTATTGCGACAAACTTTTCGTCGCAAAATGTATTACACAAAGACAGGATTTTGTGACAAAAATTTTATAGCAACATGAACATTTTTTGCGACAAAATTATGTTTCTCGCGAAAAAAAGACCTTTTGCGACAAAAAATTCCTCACTAAAGGCCATTCTAATTTACCATGCATATATGGCAATACTTGACATTTTGCGACGAAAAAATAATTCCTCGCAAAATGTGACCTTTTGGGTGGAAAATTTCCTCGCAAAAAATCTATTTTTTGCGACAAAAAATTCATCGCGAATAGCCTTTTTAATTTACCATGTACACGTGGCAATACCGGATATTTTGCGACAAAAACGTGATTCCTCGCAAAATGCTACCTTTCGCGAGGAATTTTTTGTTGCAAAAGGTGTATTTTTTGCGACAAAAAATTCCTCGCGAAAAGCCATTTTATTTTATCATACACACGTGGCAATAATGGACATTTTGCGACAAAAATGTGATTCCTCGCAAAATGTGACTTTTTGGGAGGAAATTTTTCTCGCAAAATGTGACTTTTCGCGAGGAAAATTTTCCTCGCAAAAAGTCACATTTTGCGACAAAAAATTCCTCGCGAAAAGCCACTCTAATTTACCATGTGCACTTGACAATATTGGATACTTTGCGACGAAAAATTGATTCGTCGCGAAAGGTGACCTTTTGCGACAATAAATTCCTCGCAAAAAAGTCAACCTTTTGCAAGAAAAAGTTTCTCGTGAAAAGCCCGTCTAACTTATTATGGACACGTGATAATACTGGACATTTTGCGACGAAAATATATATTCCTCGCAAAATATGACCTTTTGCGAGAAAAAATTCCTCGCAAAAAGTTATTTTTTTAAAATTAAAACTTAATAACTTTCCTCTTTTGTTTTCTTCTCTTTGTTCGTGGTCCGTCTAATATATAAGTCTTTGTTTAAAAAATGACAAAAAAGAGAATAAAGAAAGTATTAAAAATCTAATTTGATTTTATATAAATTGACAATTTTTAAATATAGTAGGGTCATTTGGATATTCATACAAATTTTTATTAAAAAAAAGACCCTTTGTGATTCCATTCATGCTTTTAAATGTGAAAAACTATTAAGATATTCTAAATTTAGTGTTTGTAAAAGAGATAAATAATTAAAATAAACTATATGTGTGTGTGTGTGTGTGTGCGCGCGCGTGTGTGTGTGCGTGTGTGTGTGATATGAATCGTTAATAATCTAATAATCAAGCATAAAATTTATTGCTAATTATTTATATATAATCTAATTTATGTGTGATTTATATATGTCTACCTGCTAAATTACAATTGTGATAAACTTATTACCATGACTAATTTTTAATTGATGAAAAAGAGATTGGAAAAAAAATCTAACTTCTAAAAATCTAATTTATTTTTCAACGTTTAATTATATGTCAAATAAACATAAAAAAATAAATAATTAATAATCATATGTATCATATGTATGTTGGCTATAATTATGTTTTTTATTTTTTTGTTATAAAGTGTATTAATTAATAATTATGATAAACGTTTAATTAATGTAATGTTGCCTATAATTATGTTTTTTATTTTTTGTTATAAAGTGTATTAATTTAGACAATATATTTCTCTTAGACTTTTAATTTTTATCGTATAGCTTTGAGTAAATTGTTGAGATATTTTAAACAATTGTTAGAGTTTATTTTAAGGGAGATAAATAATTAAAATAAACTCTATAACAAAAAATAAATACATGGCAAAAACTAATTTTCAATTCGTAATACATATGATACTTGTAACATATGTATATGTATATATGTCTAATAATTAAATTACTTATATGAAAAAAAATATTTTTTATAATTGTAAAAAATATTTTTAATAATTGTTATTTTTATAAAAAAATGGATAATTAATTTAAAGGCATTCTATACTTGAAAATAAATGCAATTTTGTTACATTTTTATATAATTATAATATGAATAAGTAATCATTTACTAATCAAATTAGAAAAGCTTATTTTCAATTTCTTATAATAACAAATATGACATATATAGATATCTAATTATTAAATTGTAACTATTACAAACTTATTGTTTGCATTTGTCAAGATATTTTAAATATTAATTGTTAGCATTTGTAAAATGAATAAATAATAAAAAAATATTCACTAAAAGTAAATGCATTTGTTACATAATAATTATAATATGAATATTTGATCATTTATTTATTAAAGTATTAAAAACTTATTTTCAATAACTCGCACATGACAATTATGTCATATGTATAGATGTTTAAGTATTATGCATTTATTAATGATAGTTGACTTGTGTGTATTTTATTAACACTTTAATACATATGACAATTATGACATACGTTTATATGTTAATAATTAAATTATCTCCATCACAAATTAATTTTTTAAATTTGTAAAACATATTTTTAGTGTTTTTAAAAGAAATAGATAATTAAAATAAATTATAGCTAAAATGAATAGAATCTTTTTGTTACATATATGATTATAATATCAATAACTAATTATTTATTGATCACTAAAGAAATTTTTTTTTGTAATTCTTCATATAACAACTATGACATATGTATAAATATCTAACTATTGTTTACATTTGTTAAATAATTCTTGAGTTGTTGTACCTATTTTATTAACATTTTAATACTCAATAAAAAATAATTAAATACCATATAATGTTTTATATTTCTATTGTATATGGTTGTTATATTATTTATTAATTTGTCATCAAATTATTTAATACCAATCCAATATTATATAAATTTAATTATGGATGAAAATTTAATTAATAAATAAAATTATAATTATCCAAGTCTGAGTATGGTTTATTTAAATATTTTTAATTTTAGATTTAGATTTTAATTTTAATATTTTTTTAAAGACTTATAGTGACAAAAATTTTGTCACAAAAGATTAGCATTTTGTCGCTAAAGATTAGCATTTTAGACTTTTAGCGACCACTTTAAAATTCCTCGCAAAATGGGGTCTTTTGCGAGGAAAATTTAAATTCAAATTCGTCGCAAAAACTAAATTTTAGGCGGACTTTTTCTCGCCTATTAAATTTCAAATTTTTTACACCTTTAGCGACAAAAACTTTTTTCAATAGCTCGCACATGATAGTTATGCCATATGTATAGATGTCTAACTATTTTACATTTGTTAATGATTATTGACTTGTATGTATTTTGTTAACACTTTTATCCTCAATTAAATTAAAACTAACTAAATACCATGTAATAATTTTATATATCTAATGTATGTGGTTAACACATGATTAATTAATTGACATTAAATTATTTAATTTTAACCTAATATTAAATAAATTTAATTATGTTGGTTAAATTTATTTAATTACTAAATAAATTTATAATTATCAAAGTCCACGTATGATTAATTTCAAAATCTTCTCAGTTTTTTATTATAATTTTCACATTTGTATACTTTTTATAACAAATAAAAGAGTTTTTAACTTTTTTTTAAGATTTTTAGTGAGGAAATTTTCGTCGCAAAAAGATTAATATTTTGTCGCAATATATGATGTTTTGCGATGATTTAATTTCATCGCAAAATGAGGTTTTTTGCGACGAAATACGAATTTATATTCGTCGCAAGAAATAAAATTTAGGCGGACTTATTCCCGCTTGAGAATTTTGAAAATTTCAAGTTCTTTAGCGACGAAAAATTTGTCGCTAAAGATCAAAATTTTTGTCGCAAAATGAAATTTGGGCGGACTTTTTCCCGCTCTTGAAATTTCAAAATTTTGAAACTCTTTCTCGACGAAAATTTTGTCTCAAAATATCAAAATTTTGTCGCAAAAAAAATTTTTGGCGAACTTTTTCCCGCTTTGATTTTTTTATAATTTTAAAAACTATTTCGCAACAAAATTTTCGTCGCTAAAGGTTAAAATTTCGTCGCAAAATATCCAACTTTTTTATATATACATGGGTTAATTTTTTGGATTGTTTCATTTTCTTCTATCACTTCCAATTCTCTACTCCTTTCCTTTTCCCAACATTTGGTAAATACTTTTACTCTTTCTTTTACTTTTGTGTTGTAATATATTTTCTTTATTAGTCTAATATATTTTTATTTATTTTAATATTTGATTGATATTATTGTCTTTTGTTTGATAGGTATTTTTGAAGATGGAATACAACTCAACATTCTCAACATTCTCAAATTCTTTGCTTCTTCAACATTGTTTTTTTCATAAACTCATTTTTTATGCTTAATTATTACTTAACATTTTATTTTTATTTTTTTTGTTTTTAATAGGTATTTTTGAAGATGGGTTGTACTTGAAGATTTGAGGATTCATACAAAGTCAACAACAAAAGAATTTTTGGAGGATGAAGTTTTGTATTTTTCTTTCTCTTTTTTGTATTTTTTTTAATTTTGCTATGTACAAAGGTTGATATATTGTAAAAATATATTGTGATAAATTTTTTGTAATTTGTTGTTAATTAATGAAATTATTAATATAAAGAATTAAGTTGTGTAATGAGACATGTCATTTATTCTAAAATTTATAACTAATTAAAAAATAAAATCTGTAAATTCTTAAAAAATAATCAATTTTCGTGTAAAAAATTTATTGCGACGAATTTTTTGTCGCTAAAGGTAGTATTTAGCGAGAAAAAATTGGTCGCAATAAACTTTTTTAACTAAAATAATTTTATTAAAAAATGAGTTGTTTTCTAACAATTTGCGACAATATTGGAATTCATCGCAAAATAAGTTGTTTTCTAACAATTTGCGACAATATTGAAATTCATCGCAAAATATACTCTTTTGCGACAATTTTTATTTTGTCGCAAAAAGTAGACGTTTTGTGATCTTTTTTGTGACGAAATATTTGTCGCAAAATACCACTTTTTGAGAGAAAAAATTTGTCGCAAAAATACTTTTTGCGATAAATTCCAGAGTCGTCGCAAGAAAACCTATTGCGACTCACATATTGCGACTGGAGCGCGACGAATTTATTTTTGTCGCAAAAACTTATTGCGACGAAAAATTTCGTCGCAAAAAGTCAATTTTCCCGTAGTGAATCATAATTTTTTATACAAAAGTTCGATTTATAATTTGTAAATTTTCACAAAAACTAGACATCCGGAGCTTCGCAATGACATATGACTAGTTATCTAGTTCTTTATATATTAATTTCTATGATTTTTCAAAGTTGGTTGTGAGTTTTATAAGTTTTTGGTCTTTTATCTTAGCACACCTTTCTTTCCATTCATGCTTAATTCAGCCATCCGACATTGCTCAGCACACGTCTATGTTTCCTCATCGAGCTCAAAAATTAAGTGTTTACAACTTGCCCCCTACTTTGGAAGGGATTTGTGAGACACAAACATCGACAAAGTATTCTTACCTCGTCTAATTATTCAAGTTGATCATTCGCACTTCTCGTCTTTATTCCATCTCATTTTCAGACATCTGCTCTTTGCTACAATACCTGTAAAAAGATGTGTCCCCACGTAAGGGCTCAAGCTTCTAAAATACATCCTTATAATGGACAAGATACACTTTTCTTGTGCTGAACAAATGCATCGTTCTAATGCATGGAAGGCATCCTTACCATGCATGATATGCACTTTTCTAGTGCGACAGGTGCATCCTTATGATGCTAAGATGAGATACTCTTAAGTGCACCTATTCTTAGGGCTTGTCAGCACTCTTCAATGCGTCTATTCGAAAGGCTTTAACACTTTTAAGTGCACCTACTTCTTAAGGCTTTTAATCACTCTTCAGTGTACCTTTTCTTAGGGCTTGTGCCTATTCTAAAGACTTCAAACACTACAACTTTTTCTTAAGTGTTTTAAACACTTTTCAATGCATTTCTTCTTAGGGCTTGTGCCTATTCTAAGAGCTTTAAACACTCTTAAGTATACCTATTTCCTAGGGTTTATCCTTATGCACGTCTGCTGGGGAAAATTCTATCATGTTGCTCTTCTTAATCTCTTCAAATTCTTCATTCATTGATCACTTTGATTTAACCTCTTTTGATCTCTTTAGACTTTGTGTTTATAGGATTTCATTTCCTTTATTGGGGATTTCTTCATGAGAATAAAGTCTTCGACCATCCTTGCAATTTCCTATAAAATTTCAAATAATTCTAAGTGATAATTTCAAATCAGTTTTAGATTTTACCATGTTCGGTGTGTTTTTCCAGCAAAACTACTCTCCAGTCTCTAGAGGAATTCTTCTATGTATCTTTGACTAATGAAATCCATCCTTTGTCGTTGAAATTTGTTTGTGAGTTACAAAATTGTTTGTCATTCGAGCTATCTATCGACTACGGACTTTCTTCTTCTTCAAATTCCTTCTTTACGGTGAAAATCCTTTTTAAGGGCGGATTTCCTTCTTCAAGGTGAGCATCAAATTTGAACCTCCTTCTTCAAAGTAGATTTTCTTCTTCAAGGTGGATGCCTTCTTCAAAGTAAATGCCTTCTTCAAGGGAGGTCCTTCTTCAAGGGAGATACCTTCTTCAAAGGAGATGATTTCTTCAAGGTAGATGCCTTCTTCAAAGGAAAATACGGCTTCAAGGGAAATTCCTTCTTTATTGTGGATGCCTTATTAGAGAAAAATGCATGCTTCAAGGGAGATTCTTTCTTCAAGGTGGATGCATTCTTCAAGAAAGATGCCTTCTTTAAAGGAGATTCTTTTTTCAAGGCGGATGCCTTCTTCAAGGTAGATGTCTTCTTTAAAAGAGATTCGCTCTTTAAGATGGGTGCCTTCTTTAAGGTGAGTTCCTAGACTACATTGCCCAGTCCTGTTGATAGGTACTTCTTAGAAACTATTGAGTCCCTTTTAGACCATGTAAGCTCTTTTGAAAAATTTTGATTGTTCCAGACGATTTGCAATTCTTGTGAACTGGGTCTCTTCTAAACTATACTTGTATTTCTTACGAGATTGACTATTTCAAGTCTTTCTCCTTAACTGTGGTCCTCAACTATCTTTAATTATGGTAGGTCTCATTTTTAAGGTAATCCTCATCATAATATTGTTTGTTCTAGGCATCTTGCATATCGTACTGCTTGAATTGCTTTATCCAGGTGTTAAGCACCTCATGCTGCTTCAGGCGATCGTTAAGTCTCATCAAGATGGAACTACCTTTGAACATTATGCTTCTTGAGAGAAGTCTCATTGAGATAGGGCTACCTTCACACATTATGCTGCTTGAACTCTCAATACGACTGAGCTATCCAAGTACTGTACTGACTTGATTGGTCTGATCCAAGCTCTTTGCACATTGTGCTGAAGGGAAGAGCTTGATCCAGGTGATCTATTTATTATGCTACTTGGGTCTCATCGAGATTGGGTTGCCTAATCCAGGCGGTTTGTATATCATGCTGAACTATACCACCTAATCCAGATATTTTGCATATTGTGTTGCACTAAGAAGTTAGGCAAATCAAGAATGCAAAACTTCAGTGGTAGGCTAAACATGTAAGGAAGTTGATGATAAGATTCAAAAGGTGTGTCTTCAAACATGTGTCAAGAGAAGAGAACCAGATGGTTGATGCATTGGCAGGTTTAGTCTCTGTATAAGTGATGAACACTTAAATATGTATGTTTAATAAGAGCTTAGTTCATCATATTACATTAATAGTGTCATTAAATTCCTCAACTTAAGCATATTTGCAGTCTTTGCATCTTTGGAATTAACTTTCTCTTAATTTTGGTTTTGTTATAGGTTCGGTAAAATGGGCATAACTCTCTATTTATAGATCAGAATGGTGCAATTCTTAATGTTTTGGAAAGCTAATTCAATTTTCTACAAGATTATATTTCATAAGTATCATCAAATTCGGGCTCTTAATGGACAAAAATTCGGCTTGAAGTGAACCCATCTACAGTCTCGGCCCAGTCTGACTAAGCCTCAGTATTTGGACCGTATCTCCCAAAATACGTATCCAAATGGTGCAAATCAATATGTTCTAGAAATCTGAGAGAAATATCGACAACTTCCATGAAGACATATGATTAAAATTCTCAACTTTTTAATGTCCAAATTGATGGTCAAAGTCGGTGCCTAATGATCCCAATTGTCAAAGATATTTACAACTAATATTTGACAATTATGCCCTTGTAATTTGACAAGTTTGCCCCTGGATGTATCTATAAATAGAGGTGCCTTGTGACCCATTAGGGCATCTTGGCCTTGGCTGGAACATTTTGGCTTTGGCTAGGATCTTGTATTGTGTTTTGTGTGTTTATGTTATTAATGAATTTCCTTTTTCTTGCATTTTATTTTCTTTCTATTATAATGTTCTTCTAATTTCTCTTTTGCTAAGGTGAAAGGGTGAAACCCTTGATATGAGAATAAGGATTCTCTAACCCTTAATATGTGCTTAATAATCTTAATCTTATAATGTTTATTCAATATGATTTATATTTAATTTCTTAATCAATCTTGACACCACTCGTAAAGTGGAGGTCTTGATCCATTGTAGACAATCATTGGCACATCAAATGCTTGGATCCTTCCTAGACGTCGTATGGTTCTTCCTTACCGACACAAGTCTAGTTAGGAACCTTGATTTGTTGTAGACATATGGTGATTGGCACATTGGATGCTTGAACCCATTTACAAGAAGTGGTATAAATATTGGTAATGAAACAAATATAATTCATATAACTAAAATGGGTTAATTATCCTTATTTGAAATATCAAGGGCGGATCCCCTAACCTTAGCCTTCATTGTTATTGTGTTAATTCCTCTTGTATTTTAATTATTCTATTGTTTATGAACTTTTTATTTTATTTACTATGGTAGGTTCTACCAC
Source organism: Boswellia sacra (assembly GCA_013180625.2). NCBI lineage: Eukaryota > Viridiplantae > Streptophyta > Magnoliopsida > Sapindales > Burseraceae > Boswellia > Boswellia sacra. Next base: position 12,080 of record SNVD02009211.1, on the reverse strand, counting down.
CTTATGAAATTGTTCTTTAATTTACTATGGTTGGTTATACCACCTATTTCCATGGATGGTTTTACCTCCTCTTGCTTTTTGTTTTATATTTGAATGGTCGGTAATACCGCCTACCATCTTACATATTTATTGATATTATCTTGTCATTTCTTTGAATTATTCATATCATATTTGCTTATCTTATAATTTGTAACGCTAAAATCCCTTCCTCGTGGATCGACCTCGGTCTCACCGGGATTATTACTTCGATACTCCTATACTTGGGAGACAATCCTTTTTCGGATGTGTCAAGTTTTTGGCGCCGTTGCCGGGGAAGGTAAAAATTGGCGTGCAAAATTGTAAGTATTCTCTTTTCTCATCTTAGATCTAAATTTTTTATTTTTTTGTGTTCATCTTTTCCTCTCTTTTCTTCTCTCTTTCTTGCATGAAAATTTGGTCACGAACATCTAGTGGTAGACTTGTTAGAAAAACATCATCTTCCTTAGAAAACATGGCCAACAATCATGAGGAAATATTCACGGATGAAGGGGACAACCGTTCGCAACAAAATGATCAAAACCAACGAAGAACCCTCAGAGACTACATGAATCCGGTAAGGACTAGTGCACCATCTTGTGTAGTTTCTCCTCCAGATTCAATCCATTTCAATTTCAAACCAAGTTTTGTTCGACTTCTACCCACTTTTCATGGCCTTGACATGGAGAACCCATATTCGCACTTGAAACTCTTTGAAGAGGTATGTAGCTCCTACACTGACCCAAATTGTAGCATAAACACCATTAGATTAAAGCTTTTTCCTTTTTCTTTAAAAGATAAAGCTAGAACATGGCTACAAAATTTGAGGTCGAATTCCATCAGTTCATGGGATGAGATGAAACAACAATTTTTGAAAAAAATTTTTCCTGCCCATAGAACAAATTCTCTTAAAAGACAAATTTCTGATTTCTCTCAAAAACAAGGAGAAACCCTTTATCAATGTTGGGATAGGTATAAGGAACTACTTAATACCTGTCCTCACCATGGTTTTGAAACTTGGAGAATAGTTGCATACTTCTATGAAGGGTTAACACCTCAAGATAGGCAACTAGTAGAATTAATGTGTAAAGGAGAATTTAAAGAAAAAGACCCTGAGGAAGCACTTGACTTCCTAGATTCCTTAGCAGAAAGGCACAAAATTGGGACACTGCTGGCACCTATGAGGTACCAAGCAAGGCCCAAACCTCGACATCCAATAGAGGTATTTACAACCTTAGGGAAGACCATGACCTTCAAGCCAAATATGCATCCCTAGCTAGAAAAGTCGAGGCTTTAGAATGAAAAAGAGTGGTCAATTGAATTCTATTCAAGAAAATGTCTGTAACATTTGTGATGACAATGACCATTCTACTGATAATTGCCCAACTTTGCCTACCTTTAGAGAATGTCTCCATGAAGAAGCCAATGCCTTGAACACTTTCAAAAGGCCAAATCACAATCCATATTCACAAACCTACAATCCTAGTTGGAGAAATCATCCAAATTTTAGCTGGAAAAATAATAATCATGCACAATCTTCACAAGTCCCTTTTCAAACACGACAAAATTTTCAAAATTCTCATGATCATGCATATGCTCCTCCTCCTAGGAATGACTTTGAAGAAACATTGCATTCATTCATTACAAAGCAAGAGACTTTCAATAGTCAAACTGCTCAAACACTAGCAAATTTGTCAGAAACTCCTGCAAAATTTGCATCTACATGTAGCATCCAAGAGAAAGGAAAATTTCCTTCTCAAACATTGCAAAACCCCAAAAATCAATCTAAGTCAAATGCAGGGAATTCAAATAACCATTATTTTGACCAAGCCAAGTCAGTCATGACCCTTCGCAATGGTAAGGTTGTTGAAAAACACATTCCTAACCCTTGTGAGAAAGAAGAAGAATCGATCTCTAAAGGACAGGAAGAGGTTACCAACCCAACACCTAGCAAAGAAGAAACCAAATCCTCATCTGTACCTCCATTTCCTCAAGCATTAGCTACACAAAAGAAGCCAACTCACAATTCTGAAATCTTTAAAATTTTCAAACAGGTAAAGGTCAACATTCCCTTGCTTGATATGATCAAACAGGTACCTTCTTATGCAAAATTTTTGAAAGACTTATGCACTGTGAAAAGAAAACTGAATGTGAAAAAGAAGGCCTTTCTAGCGAGCAAGTAAGTGCTATTCTTCAAAATAATAATACAGTGAAATATAAGGATCCAGGTTGTCCTACAATTTCATGTGTTATTGGAGACCATAAAATTGAACAAGCTTTACTTGATCTTGGTGCTAGTGTGAATTTGCTTCCATACTCGGTTTTTCAAAAACTCAATCTAGGTAAGTTAAAACCAACTTCTGTGACTCTTTTGCTTGCTGATAGATCAATTAAAGTACCAAGAGGAGTAGTAGAAGATGTATTAGTTCAAGTCGATAAATTCATTTACCCAGTGGATTTTATTGCCTTGGACACACAACCAGTAGAAGTAAGCAATTCAATTCCTGTTATTTTAGGGCGTCCATTTCTAGCTACCTTAATGCTTTGATTAATTGCAAGAATGGAGTCATGAAGCTATCATTTGGGAACATGACATTGGAACTTAATGTTTTCAATATGTGCAAACAACCACATGAAGAAGAAGATGAAATTGATGAGGCCAATGTAATTGAATCTATTGTGGAAGATCATATCCAAAAAGGGAGTTCTTCTGACCCTTTGGAAACTTGTTTAGTGAATTCGTTAGAATCAAGTACGGAATTAGAACATGATCTTTCTGATATGTGTTCTTTACTAGACTGTGCACAGGTGTTGGAAGAAGGCTCAAAATCAAGATTTGAAGAATTGGGGCAAATGAATGAAAGCAAGGAAGAGGAAGCTCCCAAGTTATAATTGAAGCTCTTACCTGAAGAACTGAAATATGCATATCTTGGGGAGAATCAGACATATCCGGTGGTAATTTCTTCATCCCTCACATGTGAGCAACAAGGTAAGTTGATAGAAGTGCTTAAAAGGCATAAAAATGCAATTGGGTGGACTTTAAAAGATATAAAAGGCATTAACCTTTTAATTTGCACACATAGAATACATTTAGAGGAAAATGCCAAAACATCTCAATAACCTCAAAGGAGATTAAATCCACACATGAAAGAGGTCATTAGGGTTGAAGTTCTCAAACTACTTGATGTGGGAATTATCTATCCTATTTCTGATAGTAAGTGGGTAATCCCTACACAAGTAGTACCTAAAAAATCTGGCATTACAGTTGTTAAAAATGAAAAGGGGGAATTATTGCCAACTCGTGTCTCGTCTAGTTGGAGGATGTGCAATGATTATAGAAAATTAAATGCTGTCACTAGAAAAGACCATTTTCCCTTACCTTTCCTTGACCAAATTCTTGAAAGAGTAGCAGGACACCCCTACTACTGCTTTCTTGATGGATACTCAGGCTATTATCAAATTCCCCTTGCACTCGAAGACCAAGAAAAGACCACATTCACGTGCCCCTTTGGCACTTTTGCATTTAGGAGAATGCCTTTTGGACTTTGTAATGCCCCAGCCACTTTTCAAAGATGCATGTTAAGCATTTTCAGTGACATGGTTGAGCATTGTTTAGAAGTTTTAATGGATGATTTAACTGTCTTTCGAAATTCTTTTGAGAATTGTCTTGAAAACTCATAAAAAGTCGTAAAAGGGTGTGTAGAAAAAGGTCTTATTTTGAATTGGGAAAAATATCATTATATGGTCACTTCGGGAATTGTCTTAGGTCATGTGGTGTCTTCTAAGGGAATTGAAGTGGACAAAGTAAAAATGGAATTAATTTCCCATTTGCCTCCACCAAAAACAGTTAAAGAGGTTCGTTCATTTTTAGGGCATACTGGATTTTATAGGAGGTTCATAAGAAATTTTAGTGCTATATCTAAACCTCTTTGTAACCTCTTAATAAAAGATACTTCCTTTGAAGGGACTCAAGAATGTCAAAATGCCTTTGATACATTAATTGGGCTTTTAACAACTGCTCCAATTATGCAATCTCCTGATTGGTCCTTGCCTTTTGAATTGATGTGTGATGCAAGTGACTATGCCGTTGGTGCTGTCTTAGGACAAAGGAAAGAAGGTAAGCCTTATGTAATAAACTATACAAGTAGGACTTTAAATGATGCACAAATGAATTACACAACAACTGAGAAAGAACTACTTGCAGTAGTATTTGCATTAGACAAATTTCGATCTTATTTAATTGGCTCTCCAACAATTGTTTACACTGACCATGCAGCTGTGAGATATTTAATGACTAAACAGGATGCAAAACCTAGATTGATATGGTGGATCTTATTGCTCCAAGAATTTAACATCACAATAAAGGATAAGAAAGGAGTTGAAAATGTCGTTGCTGATCATCTTTAAAGACTAACGACAGAGACATTAATTGAAACTTCACCTATCAATGATTCTTTTCTTGATGAATTTTTATTTTCTGTTGCTACTGTACCTTGGTTTGCTAACATTGTAAATTTTCTTGCGACAAGGAAAATGCCACCTCATTGGAATGCTCAAGACAAAGAAAATTTTTAATTGAGGTGAAAAATTTTTACTGGAATGACCCATATCTGTTCAAATATTATCCAGACCAAATAATGAGAAGATGCATACCCGACAATGAGGTAAGTAGTGTCATTAACTTTTATCATTCTGAAGCATGTGGAGGACATTTTTCATCTAGAAAAACAGCTGCTAAGATCTTACAATGTGGATTTTATTAGCCCACCTTATTTAAAGATGCACATGCATTTTACAAAACGTGTGAAAATTGTCAAAAATTGGGATCCATTTCAAAAAGAAACATGATGCCTTTGAATCCCATTCTTGTTGTTGAAATCTTTGACTGTTGGGGTATTGATTTTATGGGACCCTTTCCACCGTCATTTGGTTTTGTGTACATCATTGTTGCAGTAGACTATGTTTCAAAATGGGTCGAGGCAATTCCATGTCGAAACAATGATAACAAAACAGTTGTCAAATTCTTGAAGGAGAATATCTTGAGTAGATTTGGAATTCCTCGAGCCATTATTAGTGATGGGGGTACACATTTTTGTAACAAACCATTTGAAACCTTAATGAAAAAATATGGAATAACCCATAAAATTTATACACCTTATCACCCGCAAACAAGTGGACAAGTTGAATTAGCTAATAGGGAGATAAAACAAATCTTAGAAAAAACGGTTAACCCAAATCGTAAAGATTGGTCTTTAAGACTTAATGATGCACTTTGGGCGTACCGAACTGCTTTTAAAACATCATTAGGAATGTCTCCTTATAGACTAGTTTATGGAAAACCTTGTCACTTGCCTGTGGAAATTGAGCATAAAGCTTATTGGGCCATTTAAACATTCAACACAAATTTGAATGATGCTTGCAAGTTACGTAAACTCCAACTGAGTGAACTTGAAGAAATCAGGAATGAGGCTTTTGAAAATTCTAAAATCGACAAAGAAAAAATGAAGGTTTTCATGACAAATTTATTGTTAGAAAATCTTTTGAACCTTCACAAAAAGTTCTTTTGTATGATTCAAGGTTGCATTTATTTCCTGGTAAACTTCGGTCACGTTGGACTGGGCCTTTCATTGTTAAAAATGTTTTCCCTCATGGAGCAGTTGAAATTGAAAACCCAAAGAATGGTCATGTGTTTAAAGTTAATGGACAACGGTTAAAACCATTCTTTGAAAATTTTGACCAAAACGAAGAGTCCATTGCTTTAATCGATCCTTTTTAAGGATTGATTTTCCCGGTCAAGTGGCGGATACGGTACTCCGAGACCTTTAAAGTCGGTTTTTCAGTTCCCTAAAAACTGTTGCTCACCTTGCATTCATTTTCCTTTCTTTTCTCGCATGGACACCATTCTCTCAAATCTGCACAAACATTTTCCCTCTCTTCCTCCAAATGATTTGCTCAAAATTTACAAAGCTCGTGCAGAAAGACTAAGGTTGTTGATGCGTAAGGGTATTCCTGCTGATTTAAGATGGTTAATTGAAGCCAAGGTCCGATTTTCTTGTGAATTTTCAGATAATCTCGTTTCTCACATGCCAGGTATGGGAAAAAGCTCTTACGCCAAAAAGCGAAGAGCGAAAAGATTACAAGTTTGTCCCAAATGTACAAGATGGACTTGTAACCAGCGTTGCCGCTCCTTGGGATATTTGTCTAACAATCGAGAGGATAAACTACAGTTCATCAAGAATGGACTGAGTATGTAGTCTTTGGATGATATCCGAACGACTCTTGAGACGCACTCTTGTGGACTTGTACAGCGTGAAATTTTTAATTTGTGGACACAATTTCGAGATGAGCAGGAACGCTATAGTCTTGGGAATCTGACTCAAAACGACCCTGTTTGCCAGTTTATAAGAAAACTGGATGGGAAGCATATCCCCAACTCATAGAAGGTGTTTAAGCCGTTTCTGGACGTAAACCAGAGGAAGATGTGAGCCACAGTCACAACGACCTGTACATATGCATGCGTGCCATCATTTTTGAATTTTAATACCTCATTGCTGTCATTTTTGAATTTGTATCTTTTGTTTGACTTATGGTGTCTTATTTCATCATCTTTTGACCTTTTTTTTGCATTATTGTCAACTTTTTCAACAAGCAACGGAGCTACCTAGATAGATATCATCATTAACATACCTTTTTGCACTCCATAAATACCACATGTCTTGTTCTCTTCTTCACACATAGTTAGAGAGTCACATAGACATGGAGGGAACTTCAAAACGTCGAATCCAAAGGATATGTGTATTCTGTGGATCTCGACCATGTAAAAGTGAAGAGTTCGTAGAAGTAGCGAATTATCTTGGTAGGCTACTGGCTGAAAGAAAGATTCATGTGGTTTATGGGGGAGGTAGCCTCGGGTTAATGGGTTGTGTGTCAACAGCTTCACATGTAGGGGGTACTCAAGTTTTAGGAGTTATTCCTAAAGCTTTGGCTGTAGAAAGTATTGTGGGAAAAACAGTTGGGAAGGAGTTACAGGTCTCCTCTATGCATGAACGCATGGCACATATGCTCATCAATTCAGATGCCTTTATTGCTTTACCAGGTGGCTTTGGCACTCTTGAAGAAATTTTTCAAATTGCCTCTTGGGCCCAACTGAATCTCCATCAAAAACCCATATGTTTGTTGAATGTTAAAAATTTCTTTGATCCTTTGATAAGTTTTGTTGATGCAGCTGTGGAACAAAATTTTATCCCTCATTCAGCGAGAAAGATCCTTGTTTCTGCCACTTCTGCTGGTGAGTTACTTGACAAATTACAAGAAGTTGAGTATGAACCGGACCCAGCTAGTACTCAAATTAATTGGGCAGGAGGGCAAAACAAAAAGTGCAAATTGGATCTGAATCTCCGTTTGTAATTTTTTTTCTTCTTGTCCTTTATTTTATTTTATTTTATTTTTAGCATGTTATTTTATGAGTTTTTCAGGTCATCTCTCTTGAATAACAGAAGCTTCAGGTAATGTCTCCTATACTTTATCTCTCTACATTTAAACATTGAGGACAATGTTTCATTTGGTTGGGGGGGAAGGATAGTAGACATAAGTGTGTCTTGAAATTTTATTTTTTCTTGCATTTAAAAAAAAAAAAGCGAGTTAGTAATTAGATTCAGAGTGCGGTGTAAGGAGTTCAAATCCTCTTGAGACGCATTCTGGGTCATGAATGGCAGAGTATGGAGGGCCAGTTTGAACTCTTGAAACCCATTCTAACCAATTTGTCGTTTTATTTTGATCTTGTGAACTCATTTTAGCTAACTTGATATTATTTAGTCTTGATTTTTGAATTTTATAACAAGGAGGTCTAATTCATTTCACTTTGAATCATTCAAATCTATGAACTCTCACAACCTTATCATTTAATAAATTGTGTGCTTATGTGCTCATTAAGCGAGTATCTATGAATCTTTCTTCACACACACACATACCTTGATGTATGATTGTGGGTGGCGAAATGAAATATTGCAATATTTGAGTTCCTTTGTTTTGTTTAGGATAACAACAAAAGGAAGGGGAAAGTTTAAAAAAAAATGAAAAAATGAAAAAAATGAAAAATGAAAAAAAAAAAAGAGAGAAAGCAATGGTGGATAAGTTTGGTCTTGTAGCCTCCTTAATTCGAGCAATTAAGCCCGAGGGGTGCCTCAACACCTAATGCCCTAAGACCAACTGGTTTGGGAGCTATTGGCCCAAAGCTCGCTACATGGATTAAGGAGAAAGCTTAATGGGATTGAAGATTGCACTATCCACAAGTTTCTAATCAAAAATAAAGCATCGGCAACCCGAGTCGTTAAGCTCGTAGGGATGTCTTAAAACCTAATGCCCTGAGGCCAACTGGTCTGGGAGTCATTAGCCTAAGGCTCGCTACATGGGTTAAAGATGCATTCTTTCAAAAAAAAAAAGAAAGAGAAAAAAAAAAGAGAAAAATGTAAAAATGAATGAATACCCCCTACCTAAGGTTGTTAGCCTTAACAAATACTAGAACCGATATGGCTTATTTCTAATAAGCCCCATAGTCATGTGTCAACTGAGCATAAAAGAAGGTTTTTGGATATCTTGACTGAAGGGTACATGAGTCATTTAAAAAAAAAATCAGTTGAGAGTTTGTTTATTTGGATAAAATCAAGGAAAGTGCAATCATGACCACCTTGGATGTAAAATTCTATAAATCACTTCTAAATAATAACGCTTTAATTGCTAGGGACTAGCAATAAGCTAGTTGGGGGGTGTGATGAACACTTAAATATGCATGTTTAATAAGAGTTTGGTTCATCATACTGCATTAATAGTGTCATTAAATTCCTCAACTTACGCATATTTGTAGCATTTGCATCTTTGGAATTAATTTCTCTTAATTTTGGTTTTGTTACAGGTTCGGTAAAATGGGCATAACTCTCCATTTATATATCAGAATGGTGCAATTCTTAATGTTTTGGAAAGCTGATTTAATTGTCTACAAGATTGCATTTCACAAGCATCATCAAATTCGGGCTCTTAGTGGACCAAAATTAGGCTTGAAGTGAACCCATGTACAGTCTCGGCCCAGTCTGACCAGGCCTTAGTATTTGGACCGTATCTCTCAAAATACGTATCCAAATTGTGCAAATAAATATTTTCTAGAAAGCTAAGAGAAATATCTACAACTTTTACGAAGACATGTGATTAAAATTCACAACATTTCGATGTCAAAATTGATGGTCAAAGTCGGTGCCTAATGATCCCAATTGTCAAAGATATTTACAACTAATATTTGACAATTATGCCCTTGTAATTTGACAAGTCTGCCCCTGGATGTATCTATAAATAGAGGTGCCTTGTGACCCATTAGGGCATCTTGGCCTTGGCTGGATCACTTTGGCTTTGGCTAGGATCTTGTATTGTGTTTTGTGTGTTTATGTTATTAATGAATTTCCTTTTTCTTGCATTTTATTTTCTTTCTATTATAATGATCTTCTAATTTCTCTTTTGCTAAGGTGGAAGGGTGAAACCCTTGATATGAGAATGAGGATTCTCTAACCCTTAATATGTGCTTAATAATCTTAATCTTATAATGTTTACTCAATATGTTTTATATTTAATTTATTAATCAATCTTGACACCACTTGTAAAGTGGAGGTCTTGATCCATTGTCGACAATCCTTGGCACATCAAATGCTTGGATCCTTTCTAGATGATGTATGGTTCTTCTTTACCGACATGAATCTAGTTAGGAACCTTGATTTGTTGTAGACATATGATGATTGGCACATTGGATGCTTGAACCCATTTACAAGAAGTGATATAAATATTGGTAATGAAACAAATATAATTCATATAACTAAAATGGGTTAATTATCCTTATTTGAAATATCAAGGGCGGATCCCCTAACCTTAGCGTTCATTATTATTGTGTTAATTCCTTTTACTTGCGCATTTTAATTATTCTCATCCATTGTTGATATTATCTTCTCATATCTTTGGATCATCATATCGTATTTGCTTAGCTTATAATTTGAGCGCTAAAATCTCCTTCCTCGTGGATCGACCCCGGTCTCACCGGGTTTTATTACTCGACACTCCTATACTTGGGAGACAATCCTTTTTCGGATGTGTCAAGTTTTTGGCGCCGTTGCCGAGGAAGGTAAAAATTGGCGTACAAAATTGTAAGTATTCTCTTTTCTCATTTCTATTTTTATTTTTCTTGTATGTGTTTCTCTTTTCTCTCCCCATTTCTATTTTTTTTTTTCTTGCATGTGCTCATCTTTTCTTTCTCTTTGCATTAGTTGATAGAATTGTTTGTAGCCACTCATCTTCTTTGGAAAGCATGCTCATACCCAGCCAAGGACATTAATGGATTACATAAGAACTCATGCACAATCATGCATAGTCTTCCCTCATGATGCAAAATTTCAACCATGAATCGGATTTCATTCAATTCTTACCCCACTTTCATGGCCTAGATGTTGAAAACCCATTTTTGCATTTGAGAGAATTTAAAGATTTTTGCAATATCTATTGTGACCTAAATTGTAGCATAAACATCTTTAGATTAAAGCTTTTTCTTTTTTCTTTAAAAGATAAAGCTAAACATGGCTACAAAATCTTAGGTCAGGACCCATTAGTTCATGGGATGAAATGCAACAACAATTTTTGAAAAAATTCTTTCCTCCCTATAGAACAAATTCTCTCAAAGGGCAAATCATCAATTTCACTCAAAAACAGGGAGAGACCTTTTACCAATGTTGGGATAGGTATAAAGCATTGCTTAATACTTGTCCTCACCATGGTTTGGAAACATGGAGACTAGTTTTAATTTTTTATGAAGGTCTTACACATCAAGCTAGGCAAATGGTAGAATTAATGTGTAATGGACAATTTGAAAATAAAGACCCTGATGAAGCCATGCATTTCCTAGACTTACTAGCGAAAAATGCCCAAAATTGGAACAATGCTGGCACTTATGAGGTACCAAGAACGTCTAGTAGAGGCATATAAAACTTTAGGGAGAATCATGATCTACATGTTAAATTTACATCCCTAGCTAGGAAAGTCGAGGACTTAGAAATGTGGTATATGCAAGAAATTGTCTGTCAAACTTGTAATTCTAGTGATCATCCTACGGATGATTGCCCAATTGTGTCTACCTTTAGGAAAAGTCTCCATGACCAAACCAATGTTTTAAACACTTTTCAAAGGTCAAATCCTAATCCTTACTCACAAAAGTTTGGATGGAAAAATCACTTGAATTTTGATTGGAGGAATGATAATCATGCAAAATCTTACCAACCTCCCTTTCAATCATGTCAAAATTTTCAAAAAGCTCATGATCATGCATCTTATAAGGATCTTGAATAAACATGGAATTCATTCATTGCAAAGCAAGAGGCTTTTAATAGTCAAGTTGCTCAAACTATGGCAAACTTGAATGATGCTTTTGAAAAACTTGCATTTGCATTTAGTACTCATGAGAAAGGTGTGTTTCCATCTCAACTCGAGCCAAACCTCATCAATCCACATGTGAGTAATCCAAGTAGCCAACATCTAGATGAAGACTCGGTAAGTGCTCTTCTCGAAGATTCGGTAAGTGCTCTTCTCGAAGATTCGGTAAGTGCTCTTCATGATGGTAAGGTTGATCAAGAACATATTCCTAACCCTTATGAGAAAGATGATGAATCAATCCTAAAGGGTAAGAAAGAGGTTAATCAACTTACACCTAACAAAGAAAAGACCGAATCCTCACTTATGCATCATGCAAAGGAATTTAACCAAAATTTTGATATTAAAGAATTTTTCGAGCATGATGAAAATGAGGAAGCTAATAGGACAAAAACTAACGTGGAAGACTATATCCAAAATGAGAATTTTTCAACTCCTTCGGAAATCGGGTTACCTAGTTCTTTTGAACCAAGTATGCAACTAGTGCCCATTGCTTCTAAAGAATTTTCATTGCTTGATTTTGTACAGGTGATGGAGATTAAGAGTTGGGAGCCATGGTTTCGAAAAAAGGGAGGAACAAACACCCACACTCAATAATGCATGCTTTAAGG
>SNVD02009209.1:0-36410 GCA_013180625.2 Boswellia sacra | reverse complement strand
CAACATATAGAACAAAAACACAACAAACAATTATTCAAGGCATATGCAAGCACACAAGACATGACTCTACCCCTCCCAAACCATCTACATCCTTTTCACAGATCCACAGTAAAGCCTAGGCTTTGATACCACTCTGTCACACCCTAACATCTCTTATTTAGAGACTTTAAGGGTGATTGAATAAGAAATTAATAAAAAGAACATCATCAACATCTCATAATTTTTTTTTTCATATACATCCTGTGAGTTCATTACAATATATGACCATTTGTTCAAAATAAACTTTACATACACTGGTGACTAAAATCAATACATGAATTGCTAGTCACATAACAAAATCTCCCATCATAAGCTAGGAGAATCAAGACCGTCCCAAAAATTAGTGTATGTATATAGACTCCAGACTCTCTAGGAAAGCTCTGGAACACCACTAGTGTGAACATCTTTCTGTGTACCTGTAGAGGGAGGGGGTGAGTATAAAGCCTAGTAGGAAAAATTCTAACATTATACTAAATCACACGCATTCAACAATTACTCAATTACAAAATTACACACCCAATAATAATAAATCAAACAATTATGTTCATTTGCACATCAAGTTTATATTAGTGTTCCCCTTGGATCCGTGTACAAACGGCCCATCCAAGGTCTAACACATCACGTTTAGATTCATGTTCCCCTTGGATCCGTATCCAAAACGGCCCATCCAAGGTCCAACACATCATGTTATTATATTCATGTTCCCCTTGGATTCGTACAAAATGGCCCATCCAAGGTCCAACACTAAGAATTTCATATCCGCATTCTCCTTGTATTCGTGCACAAAATGGCCCATCCAAGGTCCAATGTATACGTTTACAACCTTTCAATATAATTTTTACGATAAATCTCAAGAAAATACAATTTTTATAAAAAATCCACGACTTTCTGGATGTGGGCAGTCGATTTGGGTCAGTTCTGGAATTCTGCTCGGCACTCGACACTAGACACTCGACACTCGAACATGCACGTCGAGTCGTGCATGGAACACTCGACACTGTTCACCCGACACTTGACATTGTTCACACTCAACACTTGACATATGCCTCTCAACACTTGACCATGGGCACTCAACACTCGACTCATGCACGTCGAGTCGTGCATGAACACGTGACACTGTTCACTCGACACTCGACCTGTTCACCCTCGACACTCTACTTTTTTCAATCGACACTGTGCCACTCGACACTCGAATATGCACATCGAGTAGTGCTTGCAGCACGCGACACTTCTCACTCGATACTCGACCTGTTCACCCCTGACACTCGACATTTTTCACTCGACACTCGGCAAACGAATGTCGAGTTTTGTCGGATGAAGCATCAGTATCGAAATCCAGAGTTGCGAACCTATTCTATTAAGTCAGTTAAAGCATCCCATTTCCAGAGTTCGACTTCTAACTTTAAAAATTCATAAAAAATTCATTTTTACTCCAAATTCAATAAAATTAGCAGCTAAATAAAGCTTCATATGTCTATTTTCCTAAACAAATGAAAAATCATACAATTCTCAATCTAGAAAAATGCATCAGCTCAAACAACATAGGACAGTCACATGAACTACAACTCCTTCCTCAAGAACCATCTCTACTTCACTTCATAAGCACTTAGTTTTCACACATGATTCCTCATTCAACCAACAAACAATCAACTTACAATAAATAGTTTCACTCATAATTCATCATCCAAATAACAAAACAATCAATTTAGAATAGGTCACATGCATAACGAACCAATATCAATTAAAACAACAAAATACATGACCTGATGTAAGCATAGTGTTAGAAAATCCCTACTTGTATTCCAAGCTTATACACATCTTTGAATTTTTTCCTCTTTTCCTCTCTTTTCTTCCCTCTCTTTTTTTTCTTCTTCTCCTTCTTCTCTTCCTGTAACCGTGAGACTCTCTTCTCTTTTTTCTTCTTTTTCCAATTCTAGAAAAATCTTCTCTTATATAAATATAAGGCCCTAATTCATGGGTCTAAATCCACTAAATTTCCAACCCACTTAATCCTTAAAAATAATTTCTAAATTTTGTAATATATAAATGCATAAATATTTGTTTTCTTTTGAAACTCTAAACCTTCACCTACATTCTATTAGATTTCTCATCATCTATATTTCCCCTTCAATTCTTACAAAAGAGGTGTGCACATTAAGGGCTATTGTGCCCACTCAAGGGCTTATGTGCCCACTCGAGGGCTAGTGTGCATACTTAAGAGCTAGTGTGCATCCTTCTAATGCATGCAATACACTTCTTCGAGTGTGAACAATGTGCACTCTTCTAGTATGAACAAATGGATCATTCTAATGCATGACATGCACTCTTTTAGTGCAGACAGGTGCATCCTTATGATGCACAATGTTGGACTCTTCTAGTACAACCAAATGTGTCTTTCTAATGCGTAAAGTGCATCCTTACGATGCTATGATAAAACACTCTTCAGTGAAACTACTTCCAAATGTTTGTTAGCACTCTTCACTGCACCTGTTCTAAGGGCTTAAAACACTCTTAAGTGCATCTACTTCTTATGGTTTTCAACACTCTTCGGTGTGCCTCTTTTTAGGGCTTGTGCCTCTTTTATAGGATCAAAACACTCTTAAGTACACCTATTTCTTAGAGTTTTCAGCACCCTTTAGTATACCTCTTCTTAGGTCTTGTGCCTATTCTAAGGGCTTCAAACACTTTTGGGTATACCTACTTCTTAAGGTTTTAAAATAGTATTTTAGTGTGCCTCTTCTTAGGGATTATACCTATTTTAAGGGCTTCAAACACTCTTAAGTACACTACTTCTTAGGGTTTCTTTTAATGCATGTCCACCTGGGAAAATGTCTATCATGCAATGCTTCATGGTCCTTAAACCTTTCATTCTTCATGCCTTTGACCAAATATTCTTCATTCTTCTTTGATCTCTTTAGACTTTTACATTTGTTAGGCTTCATGCCCTTCTTTCAAGTGCTTCTTACTTCTATTCTTCATTTCCTAGTTTTTTCAAACTCATTGGGAAGAATTCTATCTTATTGCATCATCTTGGTCTTTAGACCTTTCATTCACTAGGTTTCATGCCCTTTCTTTGATTACTTCTTGTCTCTATTTGCTTATTTTGCAGATTCTTACTCTTCACTGGGGAAAGTTCATGACATGTTGTGCCTTCTTGGATTCACTTAGGATTTCTTCATTCTTCTTGCAAGTTCCTACAAAATATCAAACATCTCTTGATAATTGCAAATCAATTCAAAGTTTACCTTATTTGATGTGTTCTTTAACAACTTACTTTCTTGTCTCTACAGGAATTTTTCCCATGCGTGTTGGTTGGTTGTCCAATTCCATGTGACTCAAATCTTCTCTTAGTTATTCTTCTTCAAATCCCTTCTTCAAGTTGAACTTCAAATTTGAACTTCCTTCTTTAAGGTGAACTTCAAATTTCTTTTTTAAGATCCCTTCTTCAAGGTAAACTTTGAATTCCTTCTTCAAGGGAGATTATTTCTTCAAGATGGATGCCTTCTTCTAAAAAGATGCCTTCTTCTAAAAAGATGCCTTCTTCAAGAGATCGAGATTCCTTCTTCAAGGCAGATGCCTTCTTTAAAGGAGATGTCTTTCTTCAATAGAGATTCTTTCTTCAAGGTGGATACCTTCTTCAAGGGAGATGTCTTTCTTCAAGGCGAGTTTCTAGATTGTATTGCCCACTCCTGGTGATATATACTTCTTGCAAACTATTGTGTCCCTTCTAGACCATGTGAGTTCTTTTGAAAAAGTTTGACTTGTTCTAGGTGATTTGGAAATCTTGAGAACTGAGTCTCTTCTAGACTGTACTTGCACTTCTTATGCGATTGACTATTTCAAATGTGTGGTCTTCTTCGATTGTCTTTAATTGTGGCAGTCCTTATTTTTATTGTGATCCTCTTCTACGATGTCATCCTACTTCTAGCATTATGTTCATTGTATTGATTAAAAGTTTTATCCATGTGTTTAGCACATCGTGTTGCTTTAGGCGATTGTTAGGTCTCATTAAGATGGAGCCGCCTTTTCATGTCATACTGCTTGAGAGAAAGTCTTATTGAGACTGAGCTATCTGAACTAGGCAATCTACATGTTGATTTGGGAGCCTGATCAAAGCAATTTGCATATCGTGTTAAACTAAAAAGCCTGATTTATGCGACTTTCACAGCATGCTAACTGAGAAGCCTAATCCATGCGACTAGCACATTACGCTAATTGAAGAGCCTGATTACAAATCATGCACTTAGGAGCCTCATCCAGGCAGCTTGCACATCATACTAAAATAAGGAGTCTAATCCAAGTAGCTTGCACATTGTGTTGACTAAGGAGCTTGATCTAGGTGGCTTGCACATCGTGCTGAACTAAGAAGCCTGATTGAAGGGCTTACACATCATGCTAACTAAAGAGCTTCATTTAGACGTTTTGGACATCGTGTCGAGTTAGGAGCTTGATCTAGGTGGCTTGCACATCGTGTTGAAGTAAGAAGCCTAATCCAGCAACTTACACATCGTGCTAAACTAAGAAGCCTAAACTGGGTAGCTTACACATTGTGCTAATTGAAAAGCCTGATCCAGGTGGCTTGCACATCGTGCTGCTTCGATTAGGTCTCTTTGAAACTGAATTGCCTGATCCAGGCGACTTGCATATTGTATCGTTTTCATTTGGTCTCATCAAGATTGAACTACCTCATCTAGATGGCTTGCACATCATGCTACTTTCATTTGTTCTCATCCAGACTGAATAACGTAATCTAGAAAACTTGCATGTCATGCTACTTCCATTTGGTCTCATCGAGACTAAACAACCTGATCTAGATGACTTACACATCATGTTGCTTCCGTTTGGTCTTATCAAGACTAAGTTGCCTGATGCTGATGGCTTACACATTGTGCTGCTTCCATTTGGTTTTATCGAGACTGAGTTACTTGATCTAGATGGCTTGCACATCATGCTGCTTCAATTTGGTCTCATTAAGATTGAACTGTCTAATCCAGATAACTTGCATATCATGCTGCTTTCATTTGGTCTTATCGAGATTGAGTTTCCTGATCTAGACGGCTTGCATATCATGCTGCTGCTGCTGCTATTCCTCTAGGTTTGAGCTCACTTCCTTTATGGTCACCCCCCCAGTATTTCATACCGCATTGTGATTCTTCAAAACATGGTCACTTATAGACTTTGCTCCATTTTGGATTATGCTTCTTGCAAGAAAAGGCTTTATGCTTCATGTATGCATGCTCTATGCTTATGCTAAATGTGTATGTCTCTTGGGCTAGTTGATCATTGAGGCTGTGGACCAACTCCAAGCTAGCTTGTTCTTCTTATGAGAGGATTCTAAGAATGACTTAGCAATGAACAAGGGGGACTTTGGTACTACAGACTCATGCAATGAATCTTCAAATGCTTAAAACAATCCTCTAGCATATAGTCAGTCTACCTATTTTAAACACCATTTCTTATGCTTCCTTTGAGATGATTGAGACAACTCTATCTGCCATGATTTTCAAGATGGTTAGGACAATTCTTTACCCCTACCTTTTTTTCTTTTCTCAAGATGGTTAGGGCAATTCTTTGCCCTTCTATTCTTTTCTTTTCTCAAGATGAATGGGCAATTCTTTGCCCCTTATGTGAAGAGTTTAGTACTATCTTGGGGAATTCCTTCATCCAGCTTTAAGGGCATTATTTTCCCTTCTTTCATATATCTTGCTTCTTCACTATTGGTGGCACAGTTGCCTTTTTTGATACCATTGATGGAAACTGCTAGTAGATTTTCTTCTTCTTAACATGTTTTCAAAAAATCCAATATCCTCCAACAATAACTTGGAATGCTAAACGTGAGTTACGCATCAATTTGATTCACATTTGAATTCTTTGAAGATTTCTCAAGTTTACTAGCTCATAGGTAATGCATTGATATCGTGATTATTCACAATTTTGACTCTGATGCTAGAATGGCTTTATTCAAGATTATTCATGCGTGTGTGTGTATAGCCAATCATACTTCACTTGTTAAAATTTGGATAGCTTTATGCGAATAGAAGCTAGTGGTCAATCTCTAAAGATAGAAGGACTACCATATGCCCCCTTTTATACCACTCTCTGTTAATTAGGCTCATCACAACATTAAGGATCATTAGGGCTTTATTAAGCTTGTAATGTCAAGCTTAGGTCAAAGTATGAAAAGGAAATTTTAAGGTTAATTCACTCATAGTCATACAACCATTCTAGGTTTTAATTGAGAGCATTAACTCATTTTTATCACCATGTTTGTTGCAATTTTGATTGGTTATACCTATAAACTTTGAGTCTTCATCAACCACGTTTGCTTTGCTTTCGATTTTGAGTGGCTACACTACTAAAATTTACAACCAATGGGATTAACACTTTTCTTTGTCTTTTTCTTCTCCTTCTTTTCCTTCTTTTCTTTCTTTTGCTTTTTCTTTTTCTTCTTCGAGCTCAAAATTGCATAAAACTTCTCAAACTCCTTTCGTTCTCCCATGAGCATGGCTCCAATGATTTTTTCGAGAATATTCATTTGCTATCAGTGAAGGGTATTATGTAGGAAAAACTTTTCTAGTGTTAGGATAAATTTTGTGATTTGAAAGAAAAAAGGCTTGATTAAGCTCAATGAGGTACACGAAGGACAGTTAAGTAAGCATAGGTGGGCTTGATTAGGATTCATGAGGTATACTAGGGACAATGAAGTAAGCACAGGTGGGCTTAAAAGGCTTTTTCGATCCAAAGAAAGCATAAATCACTTCCCCCATGTTGTGAAGCCTAGGATTTCACCTGAGTGGTGATCAAACGAGTTCTAAGTCTTATGAGACCTCAACACAAAGCTTTATTAATATAAAGTTTCTCTAAGTGATGTAAAGTTCCATATTCATGGCTATTGTGCTTCAATGATTGAAGAATCAAAATGAAACTCATCTAGTAAAAAGAGTCCAGCATGCAAACAATACAATCTCATGCATTATAAAAAATCTATTTCCAATGAGTATCATGACTTGATCAATAATCATCAAAAGAACACACAACTCACAAATTTAAATGAAGCATTTCAAAGCATCATTATTCTTTCTCTGGATCAGAAATTCTTCTATTATCGAACAGGTCTTGTATCTCATGTCGAAGGCGATGGCATTTGTCGGTGACATGGCCATTATTGGTGGAAATCACAATATTCAAGATGCTTATGTTTAGCTAGTTATGGGTTTTGTAGAGGCTTTGGTGTCAACAGGAATAACACAAATTGAGCACGAAGCTCTTCAAATACTTCAGATAGGAGTCATCCTAATTGACTTAACTTTCTTGGTTAATGCTCTTCAACATCCTTGTCGTCTGACCCTCTAGTTTGGTCATACTGCCCTTGATTTCTTCTAGGGTAATTGTTGTTGCTTCTTTTCTACCTGGCCTCCAAATCATCAATTTGGATGCCCGAATCATACAAGTCTTCAAAAGTTTTAATCAGAAAGCCCACAAGCCTATCTCTAATGAATGCATGGGCCTGATTGATCACCATATGGACCTGGTCTTTCCCTGGAAGCCTCATGGTCATCTTGGCAGCTTTGTGTTGACCCAGGTATGGCAACCCAAGAGGGGGGGTGAATTGGGTTTTTATTTATCAAAACGGATTTGTAAAACTTTTCTTGAAAGATCAAAATTAGTTTACTCTTTCTTTGAGAATGAAGGTGAAGAAGATGAAATTAGAAGTTATCAAATATGTAATCAAGAGAATAATAATAATGAACAATCACAAGTGCAAGTAAATGTAAAGAGTATAGGGATAGAGAGAGTGCAAACTTAATTTACGTGGTTCGGCAAACCTTGCCTACGTCCACGGGCTCCTAGCTCCACGAGCTAAGCTTTCCACTAAGTTGTAGAAATCTTTACAACTTGCTTGATGAACAACCTCACCAAGACTTTTTCTTCCAACTCTTGATAACACCACACCAAGAGTTCTTCTTGATGAACAACCTCACCAAGGCAACTTCCTTCAACCTTGATAACACCACACCAAGAGTTCTTCTTGATGAACAACCTCACCAAGGCAACTTCCTTCAACCCTTGATAACACCACACCAAGAGTTCTTCTTGATGAACAACCTCACCAAGGCAACTTCCTTCAACTCTTGATAACACACAACAAGAGTTCTCTCAAGGATAACTATTATCCTTTACAATAATATCTCACTCTCACCACAATACAAGAACAAAGATAATTTTTACAACAAAAGTATAACTCTCTTCAAAGAGTAGATAAATAATATAAAAGCTCTCTAGACTTGATATTTCTCTTGCTTTTTGCTTGATAAAATGCTTCTCTTGCTCTGCTTGAATGCATGGGAGAATGGCTCCTTTTATAGGCAAATGACATGAACTTAATCAAGTGAAGACACCAACTCCAAATTTTCTGCCCATCATAAAAACCTTAATTTTGTCTTCCATTTTTGTCAATGTTCCGTTTGAAATTTGAAAATCTGCAAAACACATAAGATTTGAACATTTGAATAAGCTTTCCAACGCATTAAGAATCAAGTCATTTGGATATCTGTAACTCAAGATATGGCCAAAAAACCATTCGGTGCTCATGTGACTTGATTTTTCTTTCTTGTGTCAGTCCACCAAATTGAATGATAATTCTGTCAGCCTTCCGTTTGAAATTTGAATTTATCAAAACATGAAAGATCTGCATATTTGAATAATATTTCCAAAACATTAAGAATCAAAGCATTTGGATATCTCTATCTTAAGATATGGCCAAAACACCATTCGGTGCTCATGTGAGTTGATTTTTCTTCTTTGTGTCAGTCCACCGAATTGCATGTCAATTATGTCGGCCTTCTGTTTGAAATTTGAATTTTTTCAAAACATATGAAATGTTCTTCATTAAGTCATCTTTCCAATGCCGTAAGAATCAAGTCATTTTGATTTTTCTAGCTCAAGATATGTCCAAAGGAGTATTCGGTGCTCATGTCAGCTGCTTCCATTTGTCTTTCAACTTGGATGATGATTTGGACAACCTTGCACTTGAAATTTGAATTTCATTAAAACATATGAAATGTTATAAATTGAGTAAGCTTTTTAAAGGCTCATGAATCACATCATTTGGATATTTTTAGAGATATATATGACCAATTGATTGAACATTGCTCATGTGTCACATTCCTTGAGTCAATCCTTGTTCTTAAACTTTGGTGCCTTTAACATGTAGTCTTCTCCTTAGCTTCAACACTTCATTTTAATAAGCCTCTTCTTGATTTTAAAATTATTTCAATGATCTTACTCTTGCACATAAATAAACATGTTAGTAAATCTCAATTAATCAATGTGTATTGTTATCATCAAAATTATCATGTAGCCTTAGGGCTAACAATCTCCCCCTTTTTGATGATGACAAACCATTGATTGCTTTAAAATATAATCTAAAATTAAGAATGAAAATAAAATCAACAATAAGCAAAAAGAATGGCACTTGTTATGAATATAAGCAATCCAACTATTTCTCCCCCTTTTGTTATCATCAAAAAAAAAAAAATGTAATCAAATTAACTACTCCCCCTAAATATATTCTCCCCCTTAACATATGCTATCATATTAAAGCAAAATTAAGACATATCCAACATGCCTAATTCTCTTCTAATTATGCTAAATCTATCTTGACTAAGGGGTTTAGTAAATATATCGGCTAATTGTTTATCGGTGGGAACAAATTCTAAAGAAATATTACCTTTTTGCACATGATCTCTAATAAAATGATGTCTAATCTCTATATGCTTAGTCCTAGAGTGTTGTATGGGATTTTTTGAAATGTTGATGGCACTTGTATTGTCACATTTGATGGGAATATGATCAAATACCACACCATAATCTTTTAAAATTTGTTTCATCCAAAGAGATTGTGCACAACAACTTCCTACTGCAATATACTCGGCTTCCGCGGTTGATAAGGCAACAGAATATTGTTTTCTACTAAACCATGAGACTAATGCATGTCCTAGAAAATGGCAAGAGCCACTAGTGCTCTTTCTATCAAGAAGACTTTCAGCAAAGTCCGCATCGGAATAACTAATTAGATCAAAATTATCACACTTAGGATACCAAAGACCTAGATTTATGGTTCCAAGAAGATATCTAAATATCCTTTTGACAGCCTTAAGGTGAGATTCCTTTGGACAAGATTGAAATCTAGCACACATACACACACTAAACATAATATCAGGTCTACTAGCAGTTAAATACAAAAGAGAGCCAATCATACCTTGATATTTTGTTACCTCAACATCTTTTCCTTTCTCATCTTTGTCAAGCTTGGTTAATGTACCCATAGGTGTGTTATATGTCCTTGAATTATCCATGCCAAACTTCTTGAGAAGATCTCTTGTGTATTTAGCTTGATTAATGAAGATCCCATCTATTGATTGCTTGATTTGAAGTCCAAGGAAGAAATTTAATTCTCCCATTAAGCTCATTTCAAATTCTTGTTGCATGCACTTAGAAAATTCCTCACACATAGAGACATTAGTAGCACCAAATATAATATCATCAACATAGATTTGAACAATTAATAAATCATCATTTTTTGTTTTAACAAAAAGAGTAGTATCAACTTTTTTCATTTCAAAACCATTATCAATGAGAAATTTGCACAATCTATCATACCATGCTCTTGGTGCTTGTTTCAAGCCATAAAGTGCCTTTTTGAGTTTGAAAACATGGTTTGGAAAATCATGATTTTGAAAACCAAGAGGTTGCTCTACATATACTTCCTCCATAATGTAACCATTTAAAAATGCACTTTTGACATCCATTTGATATAATGTAAAATTTTTATAACATGCAAATGCACACAACATTCTAATTGATTCTAATCTAGCAACCGGTGCAAAGGTTTCCTCATAATCAATACCTTCTTCTTGATTGTATCCTTGAGCAACAAGTCTAGCTTTGTTTCTAATAATGGTGCCATTTTCATCTACTTTATTTCTAAAAATCCATTTAGTGCCTATAATAGAATGATTTTTGGGTCTAGGGACTAATTCCCAAACTTGATTTCTCTCAAATTGGTTCAATTCTTCTTGCATAGCCAAAATCCAACTTTCGTCATTTTTGGCTTCTTTAAAAGATTTTGGTTCAAATTGAGAGACAAAAGCAAAATGATTACAAAAGTTCTTAAAAGAAGATCTAGTTTTCATACCTTGTGATGGTTCACCAATAATGAGATCTTTAGGGTGAGCTTTTGCATACCTCCATTCCTTTGGTAATTCTTGGGAAGAATCATTTACTTCCTCAAGCTTTTCTTGTTGAAGTTGTAATTCATCTTGGCTCTTTTCATCAAGCCTTGATTCCTTGATTTGCCTTTCTACCTCAACAATATCATCATCTAAATTCTTTGAAGAAATAACATTAGTTTCATCAAATTCAACATGCATAGATTCTTCAATAGTAAGAGTCTTTTTGTTAAAAACTCTATATGCTTTACTATGGTTGGAGTAGCCAACAAAAAATTCCAATATCGGCTTTTGCATCAAATTTTTCAAGGTTATCCTTGGTGTTTAAAATAAAACATTTACATCCAAAAACTTTAAAAAATCCAATGTGGGGTTTTCTTCCTTTCCAAAGTTCATAAGGAGTTTTCTTTATTAAAGCTCTAATATGGACTCTATTGATTATAAAGCATGCGGTATTAACGGCTTCGGCCTAAAAATATTTTGGCAAATTATTTTCAAGTAACATGGTCCTAGCCATTTATTGGATAGTCCTATTTTTCCTTTCAACAACACCATTTTGTTGTGGAATTCTAGGTGAGGAAAAATTATGCTCAAAACCATTTTCATCACAAAGATTTTCAAATACAACATTGTCTACTTCACCAACATGATCACTCCTAATGGACACAATAGAATACCCTTTTTGATTTTGGACTCTTTTGCAAATTTTGAAAAAGCTTGTATGACCTCATTTTTAGTTTTTAAGAATAATACCCAAGTGAATCTTGAATAATCATCCACAATAACAAAAACATAATACTTTCCACCAAGGCTTTGAGTTCTTGATGGTCCAAATAAATCCAAATGAAGTAATTGTAGAGGTTATTTGTTGAAATAAATTTCTTTTGTTTAAAAGAAGTTCTCACTTGTTTTCCAAATTGACAAGCATCACAAATCTTATCCTTTTCAAATTTTATTTTTGGAAGACCATCAACTAAATCATTTTTAGAAATTTTTGAAATTGTGTCCATGCTAGCATGACCTAATCTTTTATGTCATAACCAAGCATCATGATTAACAATGAAACAATTTTCTACATGATCATTAACATCAATATCAATTGTATAAATATTACCAAATCTATTACCAACAAATAATGTCTTATTGTTACTAACATCCTTAATCACACATCTATTAGGCTCAAAAGTAACAAAATATCCCATATCACACAATTGACTAATGCTAATCAAATCATGTTTTAAACCATGAACAAGCAAAACATCTTTAATAATAGGTGAAGAAGGGTTACCAATATCACCATGTCCGAATACCCTTCCTTTGGCATTATCACCGAAGGTCACATATCCTCCTTTCTTAACGAATAATCTTGAGAACTTGGAGGCATCTCCGGTCATATGCCTTGAGCATCCACTATCTAAGTACCACTTGTGTTTGACACTCCTTTGTTTCTACAATCAACATTTAAAAAGCGACTTTTTGGTACCCAAATGTTCTTGAGTCCTTGGGGGTTAGTTATGGTACTTTTTGGAACCCATATTTGTTTCAAATTAGGATTTCTCTTAATATAGCAAGAATGCACTTTGTGTCCCCTTCTTCCATAATAAGTACATGAATTATTAGGATTATTCCTAGAAGATGCATGAGCAAAATAGTTTTTAAAATACTTTTGATTTTTATGAGTTTTATATCATAACCCTCTTTTATAAAAAACACACCTTTGGTTTTGTAACATAGAATTCAAATTTTTTGTACTTTTAGTAAAACTATCAACAATATTTCTTAAGTCATTATTTTTCTTTTCCAAAATAGCATTTTCTTTTTCCAGTTTATCAAAATCCTTTTGTTTTAAAATGTCATTTTAGTTTTTAATAAATGTATTTGATTTTCTAAACTTTCAAAATCTTTTTGCCTTAAAATTTCATTTTCATTTTCTAAAGCTTCATTTATTTCTACCACCTCTTCTAATTGAGATAACATGATTTTTGACTTCTTTTTGAAAGCATTGATTTTTTGAATTTTGTTTATTAACTTGCACATATAAATTTTGGAATGGTTCAAGTAATTCATCACATGAAAGCTTAGGATCATAGTTTAGAATACTTACCTCATCTTCACTTAAAGTCATGAAGCACATGTTTGCCACTTCACAATCTTCTTCTTCATTCTCCTTCAAGATGATTTCATGATTCATGAGAGAACCCATAAGTTCTTCTAATAGTAGTTTGGTGAGGTCTTTTGCTTCTTGAATTGCCGTCACTTTTGGCTCCTTGAATTGCCGTCACCTTTGGCTCCTAAGATTTTGGTAGACACCTAAGAATCTTTCTCACTATTTCAACATTAGAATAAGATTTATCAAGAGATTTTAAACTATTAATAATATCCGTAAATCTAGTAAACATTTCAGAAATTGATTCATCCGATTTCATCTTAAAAAGCTCATAACTATGAACTAGCATACTAATTGTGGATTCTTTAACTTGACTAGTGCCTTCATGAGTTATTTCAAGTGTGTGCCATATTTCTTGTGCCATAGAACAAGTAGATATTCTATTAAACTCATTTCTATCTAGAGCACAATACAACACATTCATAGCTCTAGCATTTAAACTCAATTTCTTTTTATCATCTTCACTAAACTCTTTAGGTTCTTTAAGCATGCTTTCCCCATTTTCAATTTTGATAGGAACAAAAGGTCCTTCCAAAACAATAGACCACAAATCATAATCAAAAGATTTTAAGAAAATACTCATTATAGTTTTCCAATAAGAGTAATCACTTCCATTAAAAAATGGAGGTCTAGAGATAGAAAGTCCCTCAACATATGAAGTTGAATTAAAAGTTGTCATAGCTCAAAAATCGATTAAAGATTTAAAAAATTGAGCAACCTTACTCTGATACCACTTGTTGACCCAGGTATGGCAACCCAAGAGGGGGGGTGAATTGGGTTTTTATTTATCAAAACGGATTTGTAAAACTTTTCTTGAAAGATCAAAATTAGTTTACTATTTCTTTGAGAATGAAGATGAAGAAGATGAAATTAGAAGTTATCAAATATGTAATCAAGAGAATAATAATAATGAACAATCACAAGTGCAAGTAAATGTAAAGAGTATAGGGATAGAGAGAGTGCAAACTTAATTTACGTGGTTCGGCAAATCTTGCCTACGTCCACGGGCTCCTAGCTCCACGAGCTAAGCTTTCCACTAAGTTGTAGAAATCTTTAAAACTTGCTTGATGAACAACCTCACCAAGACTTTTTCTTCCAACCCTTGATAACACCACACCAAGAGTTCTTCTTGATGAACAACCTCACCAAGGCAACTTCCTTCAACCCTTGATAACACCACACCAAGAGTTCTTCTTGATGAACAACCTCACCAAGGCAACTTTATTCAACTCTTGATAACACCACACCAAGAGTTCTTCTTGATGAACAACCTCACCAAGGCAACTTCCTTCAACTCTTGATAACACACAACAAGAGTTCTCTCAAGGATAACTATTATCCTTTACAATCATATCTCACTCTCACCACAATACAAGAACAAAGATAATTTTTACAACAAAAGTATAACTCTCTTCAAAGAGTAGATAAATAATATAAAAGCTCTCTAGACTTGATATTTCTCTTGCTTTTTGCTTGATAAAATGCTTCTCTTGCTCTGCTTGAATGCATGGGAGAATGGCTCCTTTTATAGGCAAATGAGATGAACTTAATCAAGTGAAGACACCAACTCCAAATTTTCTGCCCACCATAAAAACCATAATTTTATCTTCCATTTTTGTCAATGTTTTGTTTGAAATTTGAAAATCTACAAAACATAAAAGATTTGAACATTTGAATAAGATTTCCAACGCATTAAGAATCAAGTCATTTGGATATCTGTAGCTCAAGATATGGCCAAAACACCATTCGGTGCTCATGTGACTGGATTTTTCTTTCTTGTGTCAGTCCACCAAATTGAATGATAATTATGTCAACATTCCGTTTGAAATTTGAATTTCATCAAAACATGAAAGATCTGCATATTTGAATAATATTTCCAAAAAATTAAGAATCAAAGCATTTGGATATCTCTATCTTAAGATATGGCCAAAACACCATTCGGTGCTCATGTGAGTTGATTTTTCTTCTCTGTGTCAGTCCACCAAATTGCATATCAATTATGTCAGCCTTCCATTTGAAATTTGAATTTCTTCAAAACATATGAAATATTCTTCATTAAGTCATATTTCCAATGCTGTAAGAATCAAGTCATTTTAATTTTTCTAGCTCAAGATATATCCAAAGGAGTATTCGGTGCTCATGTCAGCTGCTTCCATTTGTCTTTCAATTTTCATGATGATTTGGACAACCTTGCACTTGAAATTTGAATTTCATTAAAAAATATGAAATGTTATAAATTGAGTAAGCTTTCCAAAGGCTCAAGAATCACATCATTTGGATATTTTTAGAGATATATATGACCAATTGATTGAACATTGCTCATGTGTCACATTCCTTGAGTCAATCCTTGTTCTTAAACTTTGGTTCCTTTAACATGTAGTCTTCTCCTTAGCTTCAACACTTCATTTTAATAAGCCTCTTCTTGATTTTAAAATTATTTCAATGATCTTACTCTTGCACATAAATAAACATGTTAGTAAATATCAATTAATCAATGTGTATTGTTATCATCAAAATTATCATGTAGCCATAGGGCTAACACTTTGGTCCTTGAATGAACTAATCACTTAAAAAAAATCTCACTGGGCTTTTGGTGAGTCATCTCCAAATCCCTCAAGGTTAACCCCAATTAGGTATTATGGTATATTGTTCCATAAACTACTCAGATAGCTCCTCCCAATCCTCTTGAACTCTTTTGGGAAGGTGATGATACCATACTATCTAAGGATAGCATGAAGTACTTCAATAAATACTCTTTTGACAAAGGATTTGTGGCCATGATTGTAGCATATCATCTCAAATGTGTTTTTGGATTACCCTCTCCATTGAGCTTGGGCAAATTTGGCATGAAAAACATTGGTGGCAACTCACTATCTCCAATTAGCAAAATATCATCTAGGTCTTTGACCCCTTTCACCCCTTCTTCTTCAAGAGAGATTGGATCTTCCCCAAATCTTTGGCTGGCTGCTTGATCGATTCGAGCTCGTCTTGGTTGGCTGGGCCTTTCCCCTTATCTCTACCTTGGCTAGTCTCTCCTTTATCACCACTAATACCTTCAATCGAAGGCTGGTTCATGCGATTAGGCCTATCTTGTAGAGCTTCAATGACTTGGGCTACTTGTTGTTGGAGTGTGGTCATATCGACTCTCAATTTAACAATCTCTTGATTGTTGCTGTTCCTGTTAGGTGCATCTATTTCAGCGACTAGCTCCTCTTGTCTTATTAAACACCACTTCGTCGAACACAAGCTATGATGGCTACAAAATAAAGGTGTTAATGCCATGCATGCATGTATGTACGCACGATATTATGCATGCTCATATAAGGGCATAGACAGACTTTCAGCCTTCCAACCTCATTCCTCCCACACACGTGAGGTCGAGTCTCTTCCTAGGATTTTTGGCCTTATTCCCAAGTCATCATTATGGAATATGGAAATTTGAGATTCTCGCTCCTAATTCTAAGATTCAAGTTGATGTTGGATTCTCCATGATTATCATAACATGGCTTCTAAACATCATGATAACCCTAACTCATGGCATATGCCCCCCATTTTGTTCTTATGGGTGATTTTGACATGTAGCATTCGTTCATGACTCCATAAGGTTTGGATCAATGTTATTTTAATCATGTGCAATTTACATCCATAGACATGTATTTCAACATGGGTTTTAGACATTCATGCTATTGGAAATTTCTAGATTCATCTACATGGGCTTGAGTCTTAAGGGTCCAATGGTTTGGGCTCCTTCGAATGAGAAATACCCCCTTAGGCCTGTCTCTTTTTATACCAATTCAATGGTACGTGCTTAAAGGTGCTAGCACCAACATGAGTCATCTAAGGGTTGAATGAAGCCAAAGACTTCTCATACCAATGGCACACGGCTAGTTTAGGTAGTTCTTGCTTATTGTGTGCAAAGTGTATTGATTTATGGACTCAAAATATCAGCATAAGGTATTAGAATTTGGTATCCTAATCAGAATCAACTTCCCTTATCCCCAGTGGAGCCACTACTGTGAGCGAGGTTTTCATCCCACCAAAGCGTTTGTGACCACGATACTATGTCAAGGCCTCTTTTGAGACTTAAGGGAACAAAAACAAGCCATAGGCGCGTCTAGAGAAATAGAGTCACCACCCAATTATTCAATTCGAAATGAATGGAGGAGATCCGATCCGTCACTTCAGGACCCAAACTACCTTTATCTTTTTAGAGATGGGTTTGAGAAGTTAGGTACAAGCCATTCACCTTACCCAGATCAAAATCCGCCCTCCACTAAGGTATACTAAACAAAAATAACTTAGGTTGTTATACAGTCTATCTAAGTGGTTCATTTTATGCATACATTATTCATTTTATCTTCATTAAAATATGTGAAGTATATTCAACCAATAGCAATTGTATATTTATACAAACAAAGAGGGAGGAGAATAAAGTTATATTCCTTTTCAAACATGGGGGATAGGGCATAGGATTACTTTATTGTTATTCAACAAATAAAGTAAATCTATTTCTAAACACTTCATGATATCCATTCTGTAACATCCCACATCGCTTGGGAATATGATATGATATGTGCTTATATACCCCGTGAGCTCCTTAAGCTATTGTAGGCCTTTTGGTTTGCAAAGCCCAAAAGCAAAACCGTGATGGGCTGTGTATCCAAAGCGGACAATATCTGATAATAGGCCGGGGTATTAGGCTTCGTGCACACGTGGGGGCCACCTCTTGAGACTTTATGGGGGCCACCTCTCGAAGGCGTGTATGGGGTTCACCACTTGGGACTATGTGAAGGCCACCTCCTAAGGGTTTATGGGGATCACAAAGTGCCACATGCGAGACCACGAAGTGCCACATATAAGTGCAAAGTGCCACATGCGGGCTGAGATATTACAAATGGTATCAAAGCCTAACCCAACTAGACGTGTGGGGTTTCACCCGTGGGATGTAAGCCCAATCAAGTGAGGACACTTGATTCCTAAGAAGGGGGGGGGGGGGGGGGTGTTAATGTAACATCCCTCATCAACTGGGAATATGATATCATATGAGCTATGTACGCCGTGAGCTCCTTAAGCTGTTGGAGGCCTTTTGGGTTGCAAAGCCCGAAAGCAAAATCGTAACGGACTGTGTGCCTAAAGCGGACAATATTTTGACATTGGCCCGGGGTATTAGGCTTCGCGCACACTAGAGGCCACCTCTTGAGACTTTGTAGGGGCCACCTCTCGAAGGCGTGCAAAGGGCCACCGCTTGAGACTATGTGGGGGTCACCTTTTGAGGGTTTATAGGGACCATAAAGTGCTACACACAGTGCAATGTGCCACATGTGAGACGACGAAGTGCCACACACAAGTGCAATGTGCCACATGGGCCGGGATGTTGCACATTCATCCATTCATACAAGTCATGGCATATTCATGCAAATCATATCTTCAATATAATTAATCAATACGAGATTTGATAAATAAGAAATAAATAAGAAATTCCTTGCCACTATCTGTGAGTCTATTCCACGTTTATCAAACCTCTACATGCATATTTATACATGCAATTATCATTTTTAGTGATGGTCCATTACTATCAATGTGAGTCCACCACCGTTACATTGCATCAAACAATCATCAATTATAATCATGTTATATTCAAAATAAATCAATCAAAATTATACACAAGGCCATAAACTAAAATATGGCACTTCTACCTAGATTTGATATTTTTTATCATGGTAATTCTGTCTATTGCTATTCTAGTATAATTCATGACAATTTACAGTATCATGGCATTTCTAGCCTAAGATGGCATTTCTAGCCTAATACAAAATATAAAAAATGGCTATTCTAGCCCAATTCAAGCAATCAATATGGCAATTCAATCAATGAAAGCAATTCTTGCCTATTCTATGCTATTTCCTAGCATGCTTCAAACATCATAAGTCCTCCTAGCATGATACTAAACATGTGCTCCTAAGCATGATTTTAAGCATTCACACAGAAAATGAACTCCTAGCATGATTCTAAATAAGGAAGGGAAAACAAACTTACCTTGATATGCCTATCCATCTCGCAAAACAAACAAAGGTTAGAACATGACCCTAATCATGCTTCTACGCATAAAAATAACTCCTAAACATGCTTAATTCTAAGAAAGAAAAATAAATAAGAAAAGAAGAGGGAGAAGAGAGGACTGCTCTTAAGACGTACCCTTTCCAGGTTTTAGCACTAGAATGCCTAGAAAGATATTGAACTAGAAAAGACTCCTTGAATTCTCAAGTGTCTTCAAGAGGGAGAAGAGAGGATTTTGATTTGTTGAGAAGCATGCTAAAGGTGTGCTAATATAGGCTTTCTTTGGAGTGAAAAATTGATAAAAAACTAATATGGGATTCGAATGAACAGTGTTGGTGAACCATATCTGGGTGAACAATATTGCCACCTATGAACAGTGCCAACTGTGAGTAGTGGACTCTTAGTCAGTTATGCTTAATCAACCATAACCTTTTGTACATAACTCCGATTTATAATCTGTAAATTTTTACAAAAACTAGACATTCGAGCAATGGTCTATTATTCATTGTCTGGTTCTTTCTGGTTTAATTTCTATGATCTTTTAAAGTCAAGTTTTAGTTTTTAAACTTTTGGTCATTTTCTTCTCACCTTTCTTCCTTTTGCTTCCAAGGGTATTTTGGTTATTTTTATCAGTTGACATTCATCTTCACTTTATCATCAAGCCTCAAAAGTCAAGTGTCTATAGTGTGCGACTTTAGGGTTGGGATTTTGCTAGGGTTTCTTCATCAGTGACATGCACCTATAATCGGTGTTGGGGCTTCCTTGTAAGTGATGCCCAGCTTTGCATAGGAACGCGTGACTCTAGTTAGAGGCACCAACTTTATTCTTTAATTTTACTACAATTTGGTCCCTTTTTTCTTCATTCATTCTAACATTATCTTCTTACTTTCTTCTCCTTTCAGGTGGAGTATAGTCACAGGCTTAGAGGGTCAAACAACTTTGCTCGTGCGTGGTACGACACCATCTTGAAGAGTGGCCCTTTATGATGGCATATCTTCGTCGTTAGTTTCGACTGTTTCATTCAGTCCTTGTCGGGGCATTAGACTCGTACAAATCGGAAGGCATTATTAGCCTTGGTTGACCAATGGATGGATACCACTAATAATTTCCAATTTACTTTTGGGGAGATGAAAATTACCCCTCTTAACTTGACGGCACTAACAGGCGATCCTTTTTTATAGCAAGTTGTGTGGCTTGCTAGTGGCAGATTAGAGCAGGTGGGTCAAAGCATTGTTGGGTTTCAATCTTCCCTATAGTGGTCCCAATAGCATTTCTCACAAGCCCATCATATCATATTTGAAGTGGCGCCAACCACAGACTGAGTTGGAGCTAGAGTAGTGTGCCCAGAGTTTCATCTTCTACCTCTTGAGTATGATGCTATTTTCAAACATACAAAGTATTGGTGACTTGACTCTCCTGTACACCCTATGACACCTGGACAGAGTTATAAGCCTTGACATGGGCTGTCACGGTAGCTTCTCTTTCCTTGTTGAGCTTTGGTTTCACCCCTTTTTCCTCTTTGTATTTTCATTTTTTAAAGCTTGCTTACTAACTCCAAGTTTGTTTTTTATCAGATGTGGGCTTGCTGAGTACCATATTCTCCCTACATGGATTAAATAGCCTATTTAGGGGTACCCATGGGCTACTCGATGGTCGTACAGTCGTAAAAGGAAGGATGTAGCTTTCCTCTATGACATCTTCAGGAACATACTATTCACTCTTAATTGGGACCTGGTAACAAAATTTTGTTAGTGCTTTGTACTTTTAAATTTTTGGACAATTACTTACCTCCTTTTCATTTCGTAGGTGAATTGAGTTCCAAGGCTAGAGGATCAGGATCAGAACATCTAGACTCCTACCATCAGAAAGACGTGTGATCTTTATAACTACCAGATGCTTATGGTGAGCCCTAAGGTCTGCATGCAGGTCCTTGATAAGTGTGTATTTGACTAGGCTTAGGGGCCAGATCACCATAGGATTCCTCCTCCACCTTATCCTAAGATGGCTGACACTCATGCCTTTGAGGTTGATGTCCTTGCTGAGTACATAATAGGGACACACATTAATGATATTTCCATCCCAGCTCATGAGCGCTCCTACATCGATTGGGTTTTTGCTTGAGCCTCACAGAGGTAGAGACATCGGCCCTCTTAGGCTCTAGACGAGGATCAGGCACCTCCATCTCCCTCAGTCAAGGATCAGGCTCCTCTGCCTCCACTTCCTCCTCATGGCTGCCAATCTACTGGTCCTTCCATGAGTGTTGAACATCAAGGGAAGAGGCCACATGGTGCTTCTTTATCGTTGATAGCTTTTGAGGACATTATCGTTCCAAATGCTGCCATCATGGTTGGTTGCTTTTAGGATAAAGTGACTACTATAATGAACGTGTTAACATCAGTAGGGGCCTTTGGCCTCTGGGAGCTTCTCGTGGATGAGACTCTAAAGTTCTCGTTCACTCCACTAGGTACCACCTATGTGAGTGTTCTCTTCCTCTGTTTATTTTTCGTGCATTTATTCAATTTTCTAACAAAAATGCAAAATGTTAATGCAAATTACCCATGATGAGGTAGAGCACTTGAGGAGGCTCTTTATTGTGGCTCAAGGGCTCATCTTTGAGCTTTCTTGCTAGTGCTAGGTAAGAACCTCAACTCTTCGTGCTCTTTTGTATGCATGACTTATTTTTCCATATGTTAACACCTTTTTATTTTGCTTGGATCAAGAGGCCATATAAGAAAGCCAGGACCTTTGAGAGGAGAACGCAAGTCTTCATCAATGGGTTGACTACCTATAGAGGATATTGACAAGCATACAAGGGCCTTCGAGTGGCACTGGATCCTCTCAGCCTGTTAGTACTTCCACCGGCATCTGACCTCTCCCTAGTATAGATGTTAGGACCCTTCAACCAGTGGACACTTCTAGAGATAGGGATCCTTCTCATCATATGGATGCCTCAGGTGTTAGGCTTTCTCATGTTATGGGCACTTAAGATGTCCGGCTCTCTCATACAGCCACAAGAGATGATGAGGATGACGATTGATAGGTGTCTAATTATATATCATTTTCATATTAATTCGTCCATGTTTCTTTGCTATATTTCTTGGTATTTTTATGTTTTTGTGTGGTTTTGATATTTGTAGGAGTTTTGGAGCAACTTGCACAAAAATGGAGTAAAACCCTTCATTTTCACCTCTGCTAATCAGCCAATTTCTCGGAGTTGATTGTATCGATATACAATTAACCAGATAACATGCTATATACCATTGAAAAGCTCTCGAAGTCTATTTTCTGGAGAAATTTACAGTTCACGAATTTATATAGTGTACCAAAAGTTATAATAAAAATGGTATGAGAAGTGTATATTTGTAATTCCACATATCACTGTAGCATGTTATTAAATACGGGGACACTGTAGCAAGTTACTGTAGCAGAGTATATAAACATATTTTAAGGTTTTATTTTCATAACTTGAAGAGGGGGAAACGACTTGGAGGCTGCAGCTCTGGAATTCTATCATCTTTTGGAGTTCTTGAAGGAGAAAGAAAGCTTGGAAAGAGGAAGAACTACAAATCTAAGGAGATTTGCAAAGGATTTGCTAAGTTTCTTCCTTTCCCTTTCATTTTCTGAAATGTTTTTGTAATGTATTGTATTGACTACGTTTTTGAATATGTGTAACTGAATCTGAATTGGTTGAGGTGATTTCGAAGCCCTTGAATATGGTTTTTGTGAGTTGATTGTGTAAGAAGTTGTTATCCAATTCTCTAATTGAAGTTGCCTGTATTTTCCCATATCTAATGCTTATGATTGCTTGCTGATTGTATTTGGGGTGGCCAACTGAATATAATCTGGTTGTTGTCTACATTTAGTTAATCCATCAACAAAACCCCCCATTTATTCTGTTGTTGCTTTTGAATAACAAATTCAATTAGAATCAATCCTCGTGGGAATGATATCTACTTATCACTTTATTACTTGTGCGACTAGTATACTTGCTAGTTTCGAACGCATCAATGACCTCTATGATGATAACTTGGTGGATCCTGATGCTATTGAGAGCATATCAAGGCATTAGGCCCATTTTTGTTATCGTTTGTATTTATTTTCAGACATCATTTTGTTTTTTTCCTCGGTTATTTTTTGAGAATGAGATGGACTTTTTGCTATTATTGAGAGACTTTTATAGATGACTTCTTTATTTATAGAAATATTTCATTTCTACCTTGCTCAACAATATTCTGATCAATTGAAATTAACTGCCATAGTAAGAGAAGCCTGACTTTGAACAGAGCACCATGAAAATTGCGTTGTAACATGCACATAAGGTTAAATATCAGTCGCACCCCTCAAAACATAGCAAGAAAAGAAGGACAAAAATCCAACTTTAACCCCTTACAAGGTATCGCGCCTCTAGGTTATAGGCATGTGCCTTTAGTATGGATGCATGACTCTAATTAGAGGCGTGCGCTTGTACCAACAATCCTACAATGATTTTGAAGAACTCCAAGTGCCCTCCATCACCCTATATAAGGGCACCTTACCCTTTACTCCTTCCCTATATCATCCACCATGTGTGAGGCTTTTTAGACGGTTTTTGATGCCCTTTTGAGGTCATTAAAGGATCTGAAATGGTGGCAATTGGTGCTGAGTGGTCGCTGCAATCTTAAATTCCTCCATCAGGTAAAACTCGACATCTTTGTCCTTAGAGCAACTATAGACTTTTCGGATGTTTCAGATCATGTGTTTTGTCTCAATGGGCAAAAGCTTTGCCCCTTGTATAAGGAACTTAGTGCTATCTTGGGAGTATCTCCTTCTAGCACAAATGATATCATTGTGCCTCCGCTTGACAACCCTACTCTAGACGATAGCGCTAACTTCTTCCAGATTCCTTGTGATGTCATGTTGGCTGACACGATCAACCATCGGGCAGTATTTTCTTCCATGATACTGCTAATCTAGACTACTGGGAGGACCTTTACCTCTTGTCTTTGTATCATACAATTCTGTTTCATTTCTTAGCTCTTGCTAGTGTCAATAGACAGGCATGGAGACCCTCTTTTGACGAGTCTGATCCCTTAGATACGGCCTGGTTCTACTTTGGTATCTCACTTACTAGCTGAGATATTGATCGGCCTAGATCGGGTGAAGTTTGGGGTGAGCCCCAGGTCTTCTGGCAATCTATTTCTTCTACACGTGACATCATCATCATTTCTCCTTTTTTTACCCTCTTTTGATACTTTCTTCCACATCTTTCAGATATGGCTTCAGGAGAAGTTAGCCATTCTAGCCACTTCTAGAGTTGACTCTCTTCGGTATAGGCCTAAACATCATCAGGCATGAAAGTTACATCGACCAGACTCTTCGAACGCGCATCTTCAAATAATATCATATGTCATGATTCGTTGGTATTGTCCTTGGTGAAGGCTTCAACATGTGACCCTCGAGACTTACACCTCTTGTATGGTCTATGTGGGGCTCACTCGTAGCTCCTTTTATTCCCATTCTTGCCTTTGTCGGCAATGTGGATTGTGACTTGCCCACCAGATTTCATTCATGGAAGACTCTTTGAGCGCTTCCTTACTGATGTCAACGATTCCTGGTCTCAGCACAAGATCTTGAGGAACCTGTTTTCTTCTCCTTACTGGATGGCTAATGACAAGTAAAAGGGGTGGGCTGCTTTGCGGGCTTCTATTGATCACCCAATTCTCTGTGCCCGATCATGCCGAGTGTACTATGGTGATCCTATATAGGTAAAGAGACAGAGAGGACACTGATGTAGTTTTAGTTTCTACTTGTTTGTCGCTTTTCAATAATGTGGCTATTATGCAAATCCTTTTTGCAACATACTTGTATCACAAAACATCACTTTATTAATCAAAGTTAGAAATGTTTAGAACAATATGTGCTCATAGAAACAACTCTTGTTACTAATTAGCCATTTTGGGTTTTCTAGTTAGCCATTCTCTTTCCCTTCCCCTCCCATCGCGCCCCCCGCGCCGCCTCCCCATCCCCTTTTTTTTTCACAAAAAGTACTTTTTCAGCTTGTCTATGTTAATTAGTTCTATGAACTCATTCCTATCCGTATTAGATATATTGACTGCGCTACAGGTCATTATCTTTTTGACAAAGAAAAGTCCTTCCTAATTCAGCTTAAACTTTCCACATGGCTTAAGCATTGATGCTCTAGCTTGCTTGAGTACCAAATCCCCTTCCTGGATCTTCTTTTGTTTTACTCTTTTGTTAAACACCAAGGCTATCCTTCTTTGATACAATTGCATGTGGTATAGAGCCTTCATCTTCTTTTCATCCAAGAGTGCCAAATGCTCACATTGATTTTGGGTCCATTCATCCTCAAAGATCTTAGCTTCTGTCATGACCCTTGCTGATCGCATTCTATCTTCTATGGGCAATACTGCTTCAGTCCCACGAGCCAAAGAGAATGGACTAGGTCCTGCTAAACTCCTAGCGATATTCATATATCCCTATAGCATAAGTGACAACTTATCGACCCAATCTTGATAAGTTTGAGCCGTGTTTGCAAGCATCTTCTTAATGTTCTTATTGACTGCCTCAACTACACCATTAGCTTATGGGTGGTACAGGGAGGGTTTGTGATGCTTGATCTTGTATCACCTCATTAGATCCCTTGTTTCTCCTTGAAGCTGAACACTGTTATTTGTTACCACGTGCTACGACATCTAAATCTGTAAATAAGTCTTTCAATAAACTAGCCATCTATTTTGCCCCAAATTTATTGAAAGACTCAGCTTTTATCCATTTTGAAAAGTAGTCTATTGCTATCACCATGTATCGATGTCCATTTGAGGCTGGTGGCCTTATTTCTTCAATGATATCACTCCCCCATACTGCAAAAGGCCAAGGCGATGACATGCTCTACAATTCTAACGATAAATAGTGAGTCGAATCTCCATGAATCTAACATTGATGACATTTTTTTACAAACTTTACACAATCAATCTCTATGGTTAACTAGAAGAACCCTTGTCCCATAATCTTCTTGGCTAAAGCTAGCCCATACATGTGAGGTCCTCACACTCTTGTGTGAACCTCTTCCATAATTTGTCATGCCTCCTTTTGATCTATGCACCTTATCTACATACCCTATGCCATTATTTTTTACATCATTCCTTCTTGGCATGTAAACTGCTAGGCTAACTACATCAAGGCTTTCCTATCCTTCTCATTCGCTCCTTTAGAAAAAGCTCTTTCTTCCAACTATCGCTTCAAATCACAAAACCAAGGCTTTTCTTCAATGCCAACATCCATTAACCACTCCTCTTGGTAGCACGGATGATGAGCATCTGTTACCATGAACAGTTTCACTATAGTTTTTCTAATTCTCCTAAATAAAGGCCAATCCTGCTAAAGCATCTGCTATTTGATTCTTAACTTGAGACACATACTTAAAGACGCACCTGGTGAATCTTGTCATCAGTTTCTTAACTTGCTCTAGGTATGGCTTGAGTTTCTCCTCTCTTATATCCCATTCTTCTTTTGCCTATAAAACGAAAAGACGCGAGTTTATTATTACTTCGATTTCTTCAACACCCATTGCTGCTACTATTTTTAGCCCAAATATGGATGCCTTACACTCGATCATGTTATTTGTAGCTTTAAATTCGAACTTCTTGGCAAATGGTAGTATCTCTCGATAGGCGAAATGATAACAATTCCCACTCGTGCTCCATTTTTCTTTGTTGCCCTAGCAACGTATAACTGCCATCCTATCACTGTAATAGCCCCTAAATGCTCCTCAGGAAACTCAAATTCCCATGGTTCGTCATCATCCACTAGGTTTGTTGCTAGGAATTCTGATACTATTCTCCCATTCACTAACTTCTTAGTAACATACTAAATATCAAACTTTGGTAGTTGTTTCAACCATTTGGCCAGCTTTCCAACTAATGATTATGCTTTCATAGAGGTATTTTCTATTTTGGAAACTATTTATACCTTGTATGACTAGAAATAGTACATAAGCTTCTTTGAGGCCTACACTACAGCTAAGTAGGTCTTTTCCACCTAAGTGTATTTGAGCGCGTACTCCAACAACTCTTACTCAAGTAGTAAATTACATGCTCCACATTGTTCTCGTCAGGGTGTGCTGGCATGGCTCCTACTTCCTCTTCTTCAACTGCTAGATACAGGATCAATGGTTTTCCTACTGTCGAGGGTCTCAACACAAAAGGGTTAGCCAAATACTCTTTTAATTTCTCAAAGGCCTTCTGGCTCTGCTCATTCCATTTTACTGATTAATTCTTCCTCAACAGTTTGAAATTTTCATGCAAATAGTTGTGAGCATAGCAATGAACCGACTAATGCACTAAATTTTATGTAGGAACCCTTAGACCTCCTTTTCATCTTAGGTGTTGAGATCTTCATGATTGCCTTTACCTTAAGGTCAACTTCTATCCTTGGTTTGCCAACTATGAAACCTAACAACTTTCCCAAAGTTACTCCAAACACACACTTCTTTGGGTTCAATCTCAATTGATACTTTTCTACCCTTTCTAAAAATTTCTTTAAGGTTTCAAAGTACCCTTCTTGTATATCAGATTTAACCATCATGTCTTCCATATAAACCTCGATCTCCTTATAGATCATATCATGAAAGAGTGTTGTGGCCATCCTTTAATAGGTTGCCTTGATGTTTTTCAACCCAAACAACATCACCTTATGACAATAAAGTTCCCCATTCTGTGATATATGCCATTTTCATCTTGTCTGCTATTACCATCATGATCTGATTGTATCCTGAAAATCCAACAACAAAAGAGAACATTTTGCTTGAAGCTCCACTATCCACCAACACATCCATATGTGGCAAAGGGAGGTCATTCTTTGGTGATGCCTTGTTCAGATCCTGATTGTCCATGAACATCTTTACTCTTCCATCTTTCTTTGGTACTGGGATTATACTAGCCAACTATTGAGGGTAGTTCTTCGCAACTAGGAATTTTGCCTCTATCGGCTTAGTGACCTCTTATTTGATCTTTTGTGCCCATTCTAGCATCATCATTCTCAATTTCTATTTAACTGGCTTCATGTGTGGATAAGTAGGAATGGAGTGCTCTGTTATGTAGCGATCCACTCTAGGCATATCATCATAGGACCAAGCAAACACCTTCTCATGTTCTTTCAATATTTTTTCAAATCTCTCTCTTTCCTCAAGAGTTATGTTGTGAGCAATGCATATGTTCTTCATATTATTAGTCGTACCAAGATTAATATTATGAGCGTTCATGAGATAAATGTCAAATATGCTATTAAAATGAAATTCATGCAAGTTGCCACCAGGAAAAACATCACTCAAGTAAGCAAAGTCAGATTTCATTGGATCAAATTTATTTACAAGTAAAGCATCCTTAAAAAACTCAGGAACATAAACATCTTCATGATAAGCATTAGCCATTTCTTATTCGATAAGGGTGGCCAAGTCAATGAAAGTCTCCTCATCTAAGTATGCTGCCTCTTTCACTATCATCTCCCCCAACATCTCCATTTCCTTGTCTAATTCACTAATTTTCAAAACCTTGGGTTCATCACATCTTTGAAGATTTCAAAAGTCGGCTTTAAAGTGCCATTATAGCTCCATGGTTTAGCCCTTCCAATATACATGACCTATTCTGCCTTTACAAACTTAATGGGCCCCTTGCCCCTTGTTGGGCACATGTCCTCATTAGAATCATAACCTAGTTCCCTCTTATTAGCCTATCCTTTGATTTTAGGAAAGGTAGGTGGTCCTTCAGAGCTCTTTCCAAGTCCAATCCTAGGCATCTTTATGATGCTAGTGACTACTAGGTTGATCTAGTCGATTGTTGACACTTGGTATCCAAATAGGGTATCTCTCATTCTTTCATGCTCAGAGCCGTAGCTACAGGTGAGGACTCTACCTGAATTGTTATCTTTTCCCCTTCAAAGTTGAAGTGGATGGCTTGATGCATATTAGACAAAACACCTCTTAAGGGATGGAACCATGCACATCCTAGCAGTGCTATGAACGTTGTTGGGATATCTAGTATAGTAAACTCTTCCATTACTTCAATTGGACCTACTTTCAACAAGGCGTTGAAAGTTCTGATTGCACTTCTCTTAGTGTCATTATAGGCTTGATGATTACTTGGGATGGCTCCAACTCCTCTTGCAAAATCCTAAATTTGCGTAAGAGCTTTAATGGTTCTAGATTGATTGCTAACCCATTGTCTACCATAACATATGAGGTCTTCTCTCCTCGAATCTGAGTAGTTATGAATAGAACCTTATTATCCTTCCAAGGGGTGATCAACATCAGAGAAACTGATCAAGCCCTTCTACACCTTGATAAGTGTCTATTTATATATCATTTTCATATCAATTCGTCCATGTTTCTTTGCTATATTCCTTGGTATTTTTATGTTTTTGTGTGGTTTTAATGTTTGTAGGAGTTTTGGAGTAACTTGCACAAAAATGGAGTAAAACCCTTCATTTTCACCTCTGCTAGTCAGTGATCTTCTCGGATTTAATTGTATTGATATACAATGAACCCGATGACATATTATATACCGTTGGAAAGCTCTCGAAGTCTATTTTCTGGAGAAATTTACGGTTTATAAATCCATTCAGTGTACCAAAAGTTGTAATCAAAACAGTGTGAGATGTATAGAAATATAATTCCACAAGCACTGTAGCATGTATAATACGGGGCACTGTAGCAAGTCACTGTAGCAGAGTATTTAAACACATTTTAGGGTTTTATTTTCATAACTTGAAGAGGGAAAACGTGGGAGGAGGCTGCATTTCTGGATTTCTCTCATCCCTTGGAGTTCTTGAAGGAGAAAGAAGATTTTGAAAGAGGAGGAACTACAATTCCAAGAAGAT
This sequence comes from Boswellia sacra, assembly GCA_013180625.2. Lineage (NCBI taxonomy): Eukaryota > Viridiplantae > Streptophyta > Magnoliopsida > Sapindales > Burseraceae > Boswellia > Boswellia sacra. The sequence continues at coordinate 6,044 of SNVD02009209.1, read as the reverse complement.
TCATCTACAAAGAAGATTTTCAAAGAATTTGCTAAGTTTTTTCTTTCCTTTTCAATTCTGGAATTTCTCTGTATTGTATTTGTTATTCTGATTGAATATGTGTAACTAAATCTGAATTGGTTGAGGGTGATTTCAAAGCCCTTGATATGGATTTTGTGAGTTGATTGTGTAAGAAATTGTTATCCAATTCTCTAATTGAAGTTGCTTGTATTTTCCCATATCTAATGATTATGATTGCTTACTGATTGTATTTGGAATGGCCAACTGAATATAATCTGGTTGTTGTCTATTGCTAGATTAGAAATCTTGATCCGTAATTGTCATGAATTTCCAATCATTAGTAGCAAAATTGTGATCAGAGATTGCAATTGGAAAATACAACCTAGGTTAAATAATCCGAACCTATGTGATTATTGCTTAGATCAACCTATCTTTCTTTTTGTAATGCTTCCATTGAATTAAACTCAGAGAGCTTATTCTAAGTTGTTTAATGGATAGAGATTAAATAAAGAGCTTGTTTTATTTAACAACAAAGTAAGGAAAGATTTGGATAACAGAGCTTGTTGTTATCTACGGTTGATAAATTCAATGCTATAATTGGATGACAACTCTATGTTAATTCACAAATTCATATCTTGTGGCAGAGAAAGGACCCTTAACCAGGTTTCTCTCATTGATTTTTCACTCAAATTAACTTCTGTTTTGTTATTCTTAATTTGCATTCTTATTTCATTTAGTTAATCATTCAACAAACCCCCCCCCCCCTGTTTAGTTTATTGTTACTGGAAAATAACAAATTCAATTAGAATCAATCCTCGTGGGAACGATATCTACTTATCACTTTATTACTTGTGCGACTAGTATACTTGCTAGTTTCGAACGCATCAAGTTTTTGGCGCCGTTGCCGGGGATTGATTTTCTAATCGATTTGTTATTTTGTTTTCATTGTTGATTCATATTTTTGTTTGTTTTTCTTTTTTTAATTGTTTGTGTTTAGACGACATGGCAGTAAACTTCCATCAATTCAGTGGCGGATTTGAGCCACAACTACCATGGAGAGTAAATGAGGTAAGCACTCCGAACATTGAACAACAACTTTTTGAGTTAACTTCTCTTGTGGAAAACATGGCTGTAGGACATATGCAGAAATCTTATGCATGTGAGGTATATTCTACCATGGAGCATCCAATCGACATGTATCCAACTTTGCAAGGAGATATGGAACAAGCCAATGCCATAGATGCATTTCCAGGACAAATAAGGCAATGGTATGATCCCTTCTCTAACACTTACAATGTTGGATGGGAAGATCACCCTAATTTTAGTTACTGGAATCATCAACCAATCGTCCCAAATGCCATACCAAATCAACTACAAGGTTTTAATCAACCTAGAGTGCAGCAACCATTTCAAATGCAACCACCACCAATGCCACAACCAGCACCACAACCAGATCCAGAAAATTCAGGTATGTCACTCCAGGATATTATTAATGCACTTGCCACTAACACAATGCAATTCCAGCAGGAAACTAGGGCAGGTATCCAAAACCTGGCAAATCAAATGGGACAATTGGCTACTAGCATGAGCAAATTCGAGGGCCAAGACACAGAAAAATTATCTTCTCAAATGGTGATCAATCCAAGCGAGACTGCTAGTGCGATAACTTCACGAAGTGGAGAGCAATTAAATGTCTTACCAGGAAAATCACAAACTGATAAAGGAGATGACACCACATCCACCATGAACAAAACATTAACTTCTCAGGTAAATCCTATAACTCCTATTCCTTCATATGTTACTCCTCCACTTTTTCCTATTAGATTTGCAAAATCGAAGGAGGAACAAGAACAGAAAATCCTGGAAACTTTTCGCAAGATTGAGGTAAATATACCACTTCTGGATGCTATTAAGCAAGTACCTAGTTATGCAAAATTTCTCAAGGAGTTATGCACCAACAAGAGAAAGTTGAAAGGAAATGAGAAGGTAAGTGTGGGGGAAAATGTTTTAGCTGTATTGCAAAGAAAAATTCCTCCGAAATGCAAAGATCCAGGTATGTTCACCATTCCATGCACCATTGGTAAAACCAAGTTTGAAAGAGCTATGTTAGATTTAGAAGCATCTATTAATGTCATGCCATATTCTATTTATGCTTCTTTAAATCTTGAACCTTTTGCAAAAACTGGTATTACCATTCAACTTGCTGATCATTTTAATGCATATCCCAAAAGATTTGTGGAAGATGTGCTTGTGCAGGTGAATTAATTGGTTTTCCCGGCAAACTTCTATGTCCTTGAAATAGAGGATGAGACATCTCCTAATCCAACTCCGATTCTTTTAGGGAGACCATTCTCGAAAACTGTTAGAACCAAGATTGATGTTCATGATGGGACTCTCATCATAGAGTTTGATGGCAAGGTGATATGTTTCAATATTTTTGAGGCAATGAGGTACTCTAGTGACTTACATTCTGTTTTTGCAGTTGACGTTGTTGATTTTTTGCCACAACAATATTTTGAGTTAACTCGCAAGAATGGATTGGATGTAGCTATTAGTGAGCATATAGGGACAGAAAATTCCAATGAGTCAGGAATTTTGATACAAGTGTCCAAAGAAATGGAGGAAGCTGTGGCAAGCTTAGATGAGACACTAGCAATAACCACAAATAGGTATGATGTTTCGTACATTCAATTTACTTTATCTAATGGGAAACTTCTTCCTTCTGTGACGAAAACCAATACCTTGGAGCTTAAGTCACTGCCAGATCATTTGAATCATGGATTCTTGGGTGAGAATGATACTTTGCCAGTTACAATGGAAATGGGCCTTGCACAAATACAAGAAGAGAAACTCGTTCGAATACTTACAGATCACAAAATAGCTATTGGGTGGACGATTGCTAACATCCAAGGCCCAACCATATGCATGGACCGTATCTTGTTAGAAGAAGGATCCATGCCCATTAGTGAAGCACAGCGGAGATTGGACCCTCCTATGATGGAACCAACGTCGAGCTGAGGATGTTAAACCAAGCGCTTATTGGGAGGCAACCCAATGTTTTTGAAAAATAAATAAAAGAAAAGAAAAATAAAATAAGGTAATAATGATTGATTTTTGTGTCCCGAGGAGATTCCTTTCGTAGGCCATCAAATTGATCAGGTTTTATCTCTCTTTGCCATCTGTCTTATTTGTTTATATATATATATATATATATATATATATATATATATATATATTACTTGTTTTTGATTTTTGTTTGCTTTCGTGTTGTTATCTCTTTTATGTGTCTTTAGTTTCTTTTATGCTCTTTTCTTTTCGTTTCTTTTGTTTAATTTGATTATTTCGTACTTTGTGCTCATTTGTGCAACAGCTTGAGGAAACACCGAAAAAAGAATTGAAGCCATTGCTTGAAGGTTTGAAGCGTGCATATCTGGGAGAAGAACAAACTCAATTGCATTATCGGTAATATCTCTCCTTTTCTTCTCTTCAATGGATACTGATATCTTTCTATCGAACCTTCGTAAATATTTCCCTTCACTTCCTCAAATGCTGTGTTTAAAATTTATAAAGTACGGATGACTAGACTTTGGGCATTGATGCTCCTAAATGTGCCTGCTGATATCCGATGGCTTATCGAAGCCAAGGTGAGATTGTCCGATGAGCCGGACATTAATCTCGCAAAATACATGCCTGGTCTAGGAAAGAGCTACTACGCCAAGAGGCGAAGAGCGAAAAGTTTACAAGTATGTTATAAATGTGCTAGATGGAATTGTAACCAGACTTGTCGTTCATTAGGTTTTGCGTCAAGGAATAGAGAAGATAAACTTTCATTTATTAAGAATGGTTTGAGTAATGAGTCGCTGGATAATGTTTTGTTAACTCTCGAGTCACATTCTTGTGGACTTGTTCAGCGTGAATTGCTTAAATCTATGGACACAATTTCGTGATGAATTGCAGTGTTATAGTCTAGGGAATCTGACTAAAAACGACCCTGTTTGCCAGTTTATAAGAAAACTGGATGGGAAACAAATCCCCGACTCATAGAAGGCGTTTCAGCCGTTACTGGACGTAAAACCAGAGGAAGATGTGAGCCACAATCACAACTACTTGTATATTTGAATGTGTGTTGTTGTTGTAGAACTTTTTTTCTTGTTTCGTTTGATCTGATTATCAATGTTGTTTTTGTGTTGTTGTTGTTTGTTGATTTTGTTTGTTTTAATTTCAGGTTTTCTTTTTGACAAACCATATGACTACCCTATGGCATAAGTACACGTGGGAGACAAGTGTGGAGGTTTTGTCAAACCTCCACCGAAAGTGTATCTCTATTTTTTATGCTTCACGTGGGAGATAAGTGTGGGGGTTTTGTCAACCCCCGCCGAAAGTGTATCTCCATTTTCCATGTTTCACGTGGGAGATAAGTGTGTAGGTTTTGTCAAACCTCGCTGAAAGCATATCTCATTTTTTCAAATTTTGGGGCGATAAATCTGCATCGAGCAACTCCCACTGAAATTATGTCCCCATGTGTCAAATTTGAGAGTTTTACGTGTGTATATATCCATGCTGCATATTTTGAAATGTCATTTAATAACCTGTCTTGCACTTGAATCGCATAATACCTAACGTACATCATTGTCTTGCACAAGTTTAGAGCACTTTAGAAATGGAGAAAACACCAATTCGGCGATTCCAAAATATATGCGTATTTTGTGGATCGCAATTTGGTAAAGATAGAGAGTTTACAACAGCAGCTCTTGATCTTGGTAGGACATTAGCTGCGAGGGGTATTCATTTGATTTATGAAGGGGGTAGTCTTGGGTTAATGGGGTGTGTGTCAACAGCTGCGTCCTTGGGAGGAAGTAAAGTTCTTGGCATTATTCCTAAACCATTAGCTGTGCGAGATATCATAGGCAACACCATCGGGGAAGAGTTACCGGTCTCTAGCATGCATGAGCGTATTGCACATATGGTTGTTAAGTCCGATGCATTTATAGCTTTGCCTGGTGGTTATGGTACATTAGAGGAGATATTTCAAATCACCTCTTGGGCACAGCTAAACCTCCATCGGAAACCCATTGGTTTGTTAAATGTCAATAATTTTTTTGATGGTTTGTTGTCTTTTCTTGATCAAGCAGTAGAAAAAAACTTCATCTCACAGTCGGCGAGGCAAATCCTGGTTACAGCTTCAACTGCAGGGGAGTTAATTGACAAATTACAAGCATTCGTCTATTCGCATGATCCAACAATATCTCGGATAGATTGGTTTGGAGAAGGCAATAAGAGGCGTAAACTGGATTTAACGCTCCATCTGTAATCTCTATCTGCTGTTTTGCTTCATTTTCGTTTGCTTTCTCTTTATTGTGTTTATTTGAGTTGAGTTTTTTTTTTCATGTTGTTTCTTTCACCCCAGGTAATATTTTCTAATCTTGGCTTTTAGAGTGGTGGCTTAAAAAGTTCAAGTTCTCTTGAACCGCATTCTGGATTTCTTTAATCCATAATGGCTGAATAAGGAGGCTAACTTCTAAACTTTTTAGACCCATTCTAACTGACTTGTTTGTGTTTTCTGATTTGTTGGACTTTATTATTTTCTGAGTAAGTTTAGTTTTATGTAATTTCGAGTTGTTGTGTGTTTTGGTTTTTATCAGTTTCGATTCGAAAAAAAAAATTGTGGAAAAAACCTGAGAATGGCCAGGAATATGGGTCAACCTTTTTTAACTCATTGAACTGCATCCTCTCATTAATAAATCTGTAGATTTGTTTACTTTCATGTTGTTGTTGCAAGGTTATTGTGCTTGGATTTGAGTATCCTCTTTCAGAATAAGGTATATTAGGCTGGAAACCTTAAGTCTGCGGCCTACTGGTCCTAAAGATTGTTAAAATATACAATCTTGACTCAGGTGTAACAATGCCACGTACCTCTTTTCTTGCATTTTGTGGGTCGATGATAAGATAATGATTGAATTAAGAACAACTCTTGGAAAATGATAAATTATGCATGGATTTGTGTGCTTGAAATGTTTATTGGTTTTCGCTTTGCTTTTGATTCT
>SNVD02009204.1:0-35561 GCA_013180625.2 Boswellia sacra | reverse complement strand
AGATATCGTTCCCACGAGGATTGCTTCTAATTGAATTCGTTATTTTCCAGCAACGATAAACTAAACAGGGGGGGTTTTGTTGAATGATTAACTAAATGAAATAAGAATGCAAATTAAGAATAACAAAACAGAAGTTAAGTTGAATGAAAGATCAATGAGAGACACTTGGTTAAGGGTTCTTTCTCTGCCACAAGATATGAATTTGTGAATTAACATAGAATTGTAATCCAATTACAGCATGAAGTTATCAACCGTAGATAACAATAAGCTCTGTTATCCCAATCTTTCCTTACTTTGTTGTTAAATAAAACAGGCTCTTTATTTAATCTATATCCATTAAAACAAACCTAGAACAAGCTCTCTGAGTTAATTCAATGGATGCTTTTACATTATTGATAAGAAAGATAGGTTGATCAAGCAATAAACACACAAGCCTTCGGATTATTTAACTTAGGTTATATCTCCAATTGTAATCTGATCACAATTTTGCTACTAATGATTAGGGGAAATTCAAGACAATTAGGATCAAGATTTCTAGTCTAGCAATAAATCCACAACCAGATTATATTCAGTTGGCCACTCAAATACAATCAGCAAGCAATCATAAGCATAAATATGGGAGAATACAAGCAACTTCAATTAGAGAATTGGATAACAATTCCTTACACAATCAACTTACAAAAACCATATCAGGGGCTTTGAAATCACCCTCAACAATTCAGATTCAGTTACACATATTTAAGAACGTGGTAAATACAATACAACATGGAGACATTCCAGAAAATGAAAGGGAAGGGAAAAACTTAGCAAATTTGATGTAATTCTCTTTGGATTGTAGTTCTTCCCTTCCAAGCTTCCTTTCTCCTTCAAGAACTCCAGGAGATGAAAGAATCCAGAGCAGCAGCCATACCACGGTCTCCTCTTCAAGTATGAAATAAAACCTAAAAGTGTTTAAATACTCTGCTACAGTAACGTGTAAAGTGTTCCGTATTATACATGCTACAGTGATGTGTGGAATTACATTTCTACACTTCTCACACTGTTTTGATTACAACTTTCGGTACACTGAATGGATTCATAAAACGTAAATTTCTCCAAAAAGTAGATTTCGAGAGCTTTTCAACGGTATATGATATGTCATCGGGTTCATTGTATATCAATACAATTAAATCCCAGAAGATGGTTGACTAGCAGAGTGAAAATGAAGGGTTTTACTCCATTTTTGTGCAAGTTGCTCCAAAACTCCTACAAACATCAAAACCACACAAAAACATAAAAATACAAGGAATATAGCAAAGAAACATGGACGAATTGATATGAAAATGATTATATAATAGACATTATCAAAAGCAAAGCGAAAACCAATAACCATTTCAAGCACACAGATCCATGCATCATTTATCATTTTCCAAGAGTTATTCTTAATTCAATCATTATCTTAGCATCGACCCACAAAATACAAGAAAAGAGGTACGTGGCGTTGTTACACCTGAGTCAAGATTGTATATTTCAACAATCCTTAGGACCAGTAGCCAGCAGACTTAAGGTTTCCAGCCTATATACCTTTATTATGAAAGAACAAAACAAGAAACAAGACACTTCAAACAACATGAAATAAACAAACTACAAAGTTATTAAGGAAGAATGCGTTTCAAGGATTAAGGAAACCCCATATTCTGCCATTCTCAGGTTTTTCCACAATTTTTTTTTTGAATCGAAACTGATAAAGATAAAAACACATAACAACTCTAAATTACGCAAAACTAAACTCACTCATAAACTAACAAAGTTCAACAAGTCAGCAAACAAAAACAAGTTAGTTAGAATGGGTCTACAAAGTTTAGAAGTTAGCCTCCTTATTCAGCCATTATGGATTGAAGAGATCCAGAATGCGTTTCAAGAGAACTTGAACTTTTTAAGCCACCACTCTAAAAAACCGAGATTAGAAAATATTACCTGGGACGAAAGAAATAACCTGAAAAAGCTCAAAAGAAATAACATGAAAACTCTCAAAAAAACACAATAAAAAGAAAGCAAACAAAAACAAAGCAAACCAGCAGATAGAGAATACAGATGGAGCGTTAAATCTAGTTTACGCCTCTTATTGCCTTCTCCAAACCAATCTATCCGAGCCATTGTTGAATCAAGCGAATAGACGAATTCTTGTAATTTGTCAATTAACTCCCCTGCAGTTGAAGCTGTAACCAAGATTTGCCTCGCTGACTGTGAGATGAAGTTTTTTTCTACAGCTTGATCAAGAAAAGACAACAAATCATCAAAAAAGTTATTGACATTTAACAAACCAATGGGTTTTTTTATGGATGTTTAGCTGTGCCCAAGAGGTGATTTAAAATATTTCCTCTAATGTGCCATAACCACCGGGTAAAGCTATAAATGCATCGGACTTAACAACCATATGTGCAATACGCTCATGCCTGCTAGAGACTTGTAACTCTTCCCCGATTGTGTTGCCTACGATATCTCGTACAGCTAATGGTTTAGGGATAATGCCGAGAACTGTGCTCCCTCTCAGGGATGCAGCTGTCGACACACACCCCATTAACCCAAGACTACCCCCTCCATAAATCAAATGAATACCCCTCGCAGCTAATGTCCTACCAAGATCAAGAGCTGCTGTTGTAAACTCTCCATCTTTACAAAATTGCGATCCACAAAATACGCATATATTTTGGAATCGCCGAATTGGTGCTTTCTCCATTGCTAAAAGTGCTCTAAACTTATGTAAGATAATGATGTACGTTAGGTATTATGCGATTCAAGTGTAATACAGGTTATGAAATGACATTTCAAAATATGCAGCGTGGATATATAACTCTTAAATTTGACACATGGGGACATAATTTCGGTGGGAGTTGCTCGATGTAGATTTATCGCCCCAAGATTTGAAAAAAATGAGATATGTTTTCGGCGGGGTTTGACAAAACCTACACACTTGTCTCCCATGTGAAGCATGGAAAGTGGACATACACTTTCGGCAGAGTTTGACAAAACCGCCACACTTGTCTCCCATGTGAAGTATTAAAAATGGAGATACACTTTCGGCGGAGATTGATAAAACCTCCACACTTATCTCCCACGTGAAGCATTAAAAATGGAGATACACTTTCGGTGGAGGTTGACAAAACCTCCACACTTGTCTCCCACGTGTACTTATGCCAAAGGGTAGTCATATGGTTTGTCAAAAAGAAAAATTGAAATTAAAACAAAAAAAATCAACAAACAACAACAACACAAAAACAACATTGATAATCAGATCAAACGAAACAAGAAAGAAATAAAATTCGACAACAACAACACACATTCAAATATACAGTAGTTGTGATTGTGGCTCACATCTTCCTCTGGTTTTACGTCCAGTAACGGCTGAAACGCCTTCTATGAGTCGGGGATTTGCTTCCCATCCAGTTTTCTTATAAACTGGCCAAACAGGGTCGTTTTTAGTCAGATTCCCTAGACTATAACACTGCAATTCATCACGAAATTGTGTCCATAGATTAAGCAATTCACGCTGAACAAGTCCACAAGAATGTGACTCGAGGGTTAACAAAACATTATCCAGCGACTCATTACTCAAACCATTCTTAATAAATGAAAGTTTATCTTCTCTATTCCTGGACACAAAACCTAATGAACGACAAGTCTGGTTACAATTCCATCAGCACATTTATAACATACTTGTAACCTTTTCGCTCTTCGCCTCTTGGCGTAGTAGCTTTTTCCTAGACCAGGCATGTATTTTGCGAGATTAATGTCCGGCTCACCGGACATTCTCACCTTGGCTTCGATAAGCCATCAGATATCAGCAGGCACATTTAGGAGCATTAATGCCCAAAGTCTAGTCATCCGTACTTTATAAATTTTAAACACAGCATTTTGAGGAAGTGAAGGGAAATATTTACGAAGGTTCGATAGAAAGATATCAGCGTCCATTGAAGAAAGAAAAGGAGAGATATTACCGATAATGCGATTGAGTTTGTTCTTCTCCCAGATATGCACGTTTCAAACTTCGGGCAATGGTTTCAGCTCCCCTTTGGATGTTTCCTCAAGCTGTTGCACAAATGAATTCGAAGTACGAAATAATCAAATTAAACAAAAGGAAGGAAAAGAAAAGAGCAGAAATGAAACTAAAGACACATAAAAGAGATAACAACACAATAGCAAACAAAAGTCAAAAAAAAGTAAAAAAAATATAAAAACAAATAAGACAGATGGCAAAGAGAGATAAAACCTGATCAATTTGATGGCCTACGAAAGGAATCTCCTCGAGACATAAAAATCGATCATTATTACCTTATTTTATTTTTCTTTTCTTTTTTTATTTATTTTTTTAAAACATTGGGTTGCCTCCCAATAAGCGCTTGGTTTAACGTCCTCAGCCCGACGTTGGTTCCATCATGGCAGGGTCCAATCTTCGCTGTGCTTCTATAGTGGGCTTGGATCCTTTTTCCAACAAGAATTGGTGCATGCATATGGCTGGGCCTTGGATGTTAGCAATCGTCCAACCAATAGCTGTTTTGTGGTCTGTAAGTATTTGGACAAGTTTCTCTTCTTGTATTCGTGCAAGGCCCATTTCTATTATAATTGGCAAAGAATCATTCTCACTCAATAATCCATGCCTCAAATGATCTGGAAGAAGCTTAAGCTCCAAGGTAGGGCTTCATCATAGAGGTTAGAAGGTTTCATATTAGATAAGGAAAATGAATGCACGCAACATCATACCTATTTGTGGTTAAGCTAGTTCTATCTAAGCTTGCCACAGCTTCCTCCATTTCTTTGGACACTTGTATCAACCTTCTTGATTCCTTGTAATTTTCTGTCCCTATGTGCTCACTAAAAAACACTTCCAATCCATCCTTGTGAGTTAACTCAAAATGTTGTTGTGGCAAAGAATCGATAACATCAACTGCAAAAACAGAATGCAAGTCACTAGGTACCTCATTGTCTCAAAAATATTGAAACGAATCACCTCGCCATCGAATTCCATGGTGAGAGTGCCATCATGAACATCAATCTTAGTTCGAGCAGTTTTCAAGAATGGTCTCCCTAAAAGAATTGGTGTTGGATTAGGAGATGTCTCATCCTCCATTTCAAGAACATAGAAGTCTGCTGGGAAAACCAATTGATTACCTGCACAAGCACATCTTCCACAACTCCCTTGGGATATGCATTAGAACGATCAGCAAGTTGAATGGTTAATACCAGTTTCCGCAAGAGGTCCAAGATTTAAAGAAGCATAAATAGAATATGGCATGATATTAATAGATGCTCCTAAATCTAACATAGCTCTCTTTCAAACTTGGTTCTACCAATGGTGCATGGAATGGTGAACGTACCTGGATCTTTGCATTTCGGAGGAATTTTTCTTTGTAGTACAGCTGAAACATTTTCCCCCACGCTTACTTTCTCATTCCCTTCAACTTTCTCTTGTTGGTGCATAACTCTTGAGAAATTTTGCATAACGAGGTACTTGCTTGATAGCATCCAGAAGTGGTATATTTACCTCGATCTTGCGAAAAGTTTCCAGGATTTCCTGTTCTTGTTCCTCCTTCTTTGATTTTGCAAATCTGCTAGGAAAAGGTGGAGGAGTAACATATGAAGGAATTTGAGTTTTAAGGTCTACCTTAGAAGATGATGTTTTGTTCATGGTGGAAGTGGTGTCATCCCCTTCATTAGTTTGTGACCTTTTTTGTGGAACTTGTAATTGCTTTCCACTTCTCAAAGTGATTGCACTAGCATTCTCTCTTGGATTGATCACTGTCTGAGAAGGTAATTTTTCTAAGCTCTTGCTCTCGAATTTGCTCATGTTAGTAGCCAATTGTCCCATTTGATTTTCCAGGTTTTGGATACTTGCCCTAGTTTCCTGCTGAAATTGCATTGTGTTAGTAGTAAGTACTTTAACAATGTCCTGGAGATCCATACCTGAGTTTTGTGGAGCTAGTTGTGGTGCTGGTTGTGGTTCCATTTGAAATGATTGCTGCACTCTTGATTGATTGAAACCTGGTGGCTGATTTGGTATGGCATTTGGAGTGATTGGTTGATGATTACTATAACTTTGGCTTGGTTGTCCTAGAAATCCACCCATGGCGTTGGCTTGTTCCGTATCTCCTTCTTGCAAAGTTGGACACATGTCGGTTTGGATGCTCCGTGGTAGAATATACTCCACATACATAAGATTGATGCATATGTCCTACAACCATTTTTTTTACAAGAGAGGTAAGCTCAGAAAGTTGTTGTTCAATGTTCGGGGTACTTACCTCATTTACTCTCCTTGGTAGTTGTGGCTCAAATTGGCCGCTGAATTGTTGGGAGTTTGCTGCCATGTCGCTAATCAAACGTCTTGCAACGTTCGGTGTTTTATTAACTAGTGCTCCACCACTAGCAGCATCAATGATACTCCTTTCCATGGTAGGAGACCCTCATAGAAATATTGAATTAGGAGTCCATCACTAATTTGGTGGTTTGGACAGCTAGCACATAACCTCTTAAATCTCTCCCAATATTCATGAAGTGATTCTCCATTGTGTTGTCGAATGCCACTAATATCTTTTTTAATGTTTATAACTTTCGAAGTGGGAAAGTATTTCTCTAAAAAGAGTTTACTTATCTCATTCCACGTGGTAATGGTACCCGATGGTAGATAGTATAGCCAATCTTTCGCCGAATCTGCTAATGAGAATGGAAAAGCTCTCAATTTTATTTGCTCCTCAGACACGCCAGTTGGCTTCATACTTGAGCATACCATATGAAATTCTCTGAGGTATTTGATAGGATCCTCTCCTGCAAAACCATGAAATGTAGGCAAGAGACGAATTAGTCCAGATTTAAGCTCAAATTCTACCTCAAAATTGGTGCTTATGCATAGCGGTTGTTGATCAATAATTGGAGCCGCTAACTCCTTAAGAGTCTGATCGTTTTCCATCGCCATTGCTTCTGATTCAGATTTGATTGAACTACAAGAAGATGGGAGGGAAGTATGTCGTGCAAGGTCAAATCTGGAGGTGGAGTTGAAATTGACCGATTTAGCCTTAAATTCGAGGATTGAAGAAACTCCTTAATTCTCTTAAGTCGTTGATCCGCTTCTCCCTCAGACATAAAAGCCTAAACACAAACAATCAGGAAATAACAATCAAGAATCAGTACTAAAAACAGAATAACAAATTGATTAGAAAATCAATCCCCGGCAACGGCGCCAAAAACTTGATGCGTTCGAAACTAGCAAGTATACTAGTCGCACAAGTAATAAAGTGATAAGTAAGATATCGTTCCCACGAGGATTGATTCTAATTGAATTTGTTATTTCCAGCAACAATAAACTAAACAGGGGGGATTTTTGTTGAATGATTTACTAAATGAAATAAGAATGCAAGTAAAGAATAACAAAACAGAAAGTAAATTTGAATGAAAAATCAATGGGAGAAAGTTGGTTAAGGGATCCTTCTCTACCACAAGGTATGGATTTGCGAATTAACCGTAGAATTGTCATCCAATTACAGCATTGAAGTTATCAACCGTAGATAACAACAAGCTCTGTTATCCCAATCTTTCCTTACTTTGTTGTTAAATAAAACAAGCTCTTTATTTAATCTCTATCCATTAAACAACCTAGAACAAGCTCTCTGAGTTTAATTCAATGGATGCATTATGATAAGAAAGATAGGTTGATCTAAGCAATAAACACACAAGCTCGGATTATTTAACTTAGGTTATATTCTCCAATTGTAATCTCTGATCACAATTTTGCTACTAATGATTAGAAATTCAAGACAATTACGGATCAAGATTTCTAGTCTAGCAATAGACAATATCCAGATTATATTCAGTTGGCCACCCAAATACAATCCAGCAAGCAATCATAAGCATTAGACATGGGAAAATACAAGCAACTTCAATTAGAGAATTGGATAACAACTTCTTGCACAATCAACTTACAAAAACCATATCAGGGGCTTTGAAATCACCCTCAACCAATTCAGATTCAGTTACACATGTTTAAGAACGTGGTAAATACAATACAACATGGAGACATTCCAGAAAATGAAAGGGAAGGGAAAAACTTAGCAAATTTGATGTAATTCTCTTTGGATTGTAGTTCTTCCTCTTTCCAAGCTTCCTTTCTCCTTCAAGAACTCCAGGAGATGAAAGAATTCCAGAGCTGCAGCCTCCACCACGTTCTCCCCTCTTCAAGTTATGAAAATAAAACCCTAAAATGTGTTTAAATACTCTGCTACAATAACGTGCTACAGTGTCCCGTATTATACATGCTACAGTGATGTGTGGAATTACATTTCTACACTTCTCACACTGTTTTGATTACAACTTTCGGTACACTGAATGGATTCATAAACCGTAAATTTCTCCAAAAAGTAGACTTCGAGAGCTTTTCAACGGTATATGATATGTCATCGGGTTCATTGTATATCAATACAATTAAATCCGAGAAGATGGTTGACTAGCAGAGGTGAAAATGAAGGGTTTTACTCCATTTTTGTGCAAGTTGCTCCAAAACTCCTACAAACATCAAAACCACACAAAAACATAAAAATACCAAGGAATATAGCAAAGAAACATAGACGAATTGATATAAAAATGATATATAAATAGACACTTATCATGTGCCATTTTATATTATAGTTTACTGTTCTATTACATATAACAAACTTCATACTTCCAAGACTCACAACTGGTATCAGAGCAGGTCCATTGACATATAAGTGAAGAAAGATCACGTTGATTTGGAGGCAGGGAGTTTTTACGAAATAGAGGATCCGGAACACAACCACCTATTATTGATGATAGCAATTATTCATATTGGAAAGTGAGAATGATAATGTATATCAAATTTCTTAATGACAGGGCATGGAACAGTTTATTTAAAGGATGGACATCACCGACAAGATTAAATGCTTTTGGAGATTCAGAACCTAAACTTGAGGAGGAGTGGACTGATGAAGAATTTCAGCGCTCAAGCTGGAACTCAAAGGCTCTAAATGTAATCTTTGGGCAGATTTTAAGGTTTAAAGTGGCCAAAAAAGCTTGGGACATTCTTGAGGTAAAGCATGAAGGTACTACCTTAGCTTTATTAAAAGATCTAAATTGATGAGATTAAATTAACAATTTGAGAACTTGATGATGCATGAAGATGAGTCGATTTCTGATTTTTATTCTCAGTTGTGTCACATCACCAATTTTGCATATATGCTTGGTAAGACTTTTACTGAGGTTGAAGTTGTTAGCAAAATAATTAGGTCTGTCCCTAGTAAATTTCAACCTAAAATTTTAGTCATTGAGGAAGTTAAAAACGCTTATGACATGAAGTTTGATGAACTGATTGACATTCTTCAAAACTTTGAGATTAATCATAGTGCTAGGAAGCAAAAAGGAAAGAGCATTGCATTTAATGTTAAAACTGAAAAATCTGATGATGAAAGTAATAATAAGCTTGATAAAACTGATTCTAAATAGATTGCTTTTCTAACAAAAAATTATGTCAAGTTCATGGAAACAAATTTCAGGAAAAAGAATAAAGGAAAGTCATCAAACTCAAATGAAGATAAGTTCAAAAAATTCAGCAAGGAGAATGACAAGAAGAAATCAAAACAAACTAATAAGAAAGGACATATTCAGTGCTATGAATATTCTGGTTATAGGAATATTTAATCCGAATGTGTTAACCTCAAAAAGAAGAACAAAGGGTTGACAGCTACTTGGAGTAATGATTTAGAAATTGATTCAGAAGATCAAGAATGCACGAGTTACTTTGTAGCTTTTACAGCATCTGCAGCTAATAAAGAGAAAATTGTTATGACTAGCACAACAGAATGGTGCAGAACTGATGATGAAAATTCAGAAACAAAAAATGATCCAGAATACTATGAAAAGCTATAAGAAACTTATAATGCACTCTATGGTGAATGGTTGAGTTAGAAAGAAGAAATCAAAGCTTTGAAAAAGGAGATTGAAGTACTGAAATGTGAAAAATCTTATGATGAAAACTGTATCACATAACTGGAGCTTGCTTTTAAAGACAAAACCTTACATATTGAGAAAATTAAAGTGGAACTGATTGAGTGTGGAAGATGTGTTGATCAACTAAGAATTGGGTCAGCAAAACTTGATTAGGTCTTGAGTCTTGGAAGAGACAATTCCAACAAACATGGCTTGGGTATACAGAAGGTAATGCTGCATCCTCATCAACAATAGTGTTTGTGAAAGCTTCAACATCAGGTAAAAATTCTAAACCTAGTCAAAAAGGTCAAGTCCTAGTTCAAAAAGCAATGAAGTGTTTGTTTCACCTTTAAGCTCTTTGAAATATAGTCCCGAAAAGGTAAAGAAATTCATTCCAACATGCTATTTTTGTGGTGTCAAGGGGCATATTAGACCTAAGATGTTTTAAATTGTTAAGTCTTTTCCATAAAAGGTCAAAACAGTTCAAGCTGTCATTAAAGACACAACTGCAGTTGGTTAAGAAAGAGAACACGGTCTGTAATGTTGCTTTTATTGCACTTAAGCATTCTTCTAACCATTTTTGGTATTTTGACAGTGGTTGCTCTAGGCACATTACTGGAATAGATAGTTTTTGAAAGATTTTGAATCACTTAGGGAAGGAAATGTCACTTATGATGATGGAGCAAAGAGTAAGATCATAGGCAAAGATACTTTGAATGTTAAAGGCCTACCCGAATTACAAAATTTCTTGCTGGTTAAAGGTTTGAAAACTAATCTAATTAGTGTTAGTCAGATATGTGATGACTAGTGTATTGTTAATTTCACACAAGACAAATACATGGTTTTAAATAATCTTGGTAAATGCATTTTAGAAGGAAATAGATCTTTAGATAATTGTTATTTGGTAAGATATGCATTTCATGCTAGGATTTCAGACTTAGAATTGTGGCAGCAAAAATTATGATACTTAAATTACAAAGACCTGGTTAAATTAACGAAGTTAGGTGCTGTTAAAGGTGTTCCTAAACTCAATGACAAAATCAATAGAATTTGTGGACCATGTCAATTGGGAAAACAAATTAGAAGTGCACATAAATCAGTCTCATATCTTAGCATGTCCAAAATACCTGATTTGCTTCACATGAATCTTATAGGTCCCATGCAAATTGAAAGCATCTTTGGTAAGAGATATATATTTGTTTATGTGGATGACTTCTCTAGATATACTTGGGTTGATTTTATTAGAGAAAAATCTGACACTTTTGAAGCTTTCAGGAATCTTTGTGTTAAGCTTGAAAATGAGCAAAACAAGAACATTGGCAGGGTAGTAAGGATAACGAGTGATCATGGTAAGGAGCTTGAAAATGTTAGCTATGCTGATTTTTGTAAATATCATGCAATTGAATATGAATTTTCAGCTCCCAAAACACCTGAGTAAAATGGCATTGTGGAAAGGAAAAACAGGACACTTTAAGAGATGGCTAGAATGATGCTCAATAACAAGAAATTGACCAAAAGGCTATGGGCTGAAGTAATAAGCACTGCTTGTTATATTCCAACTAGAGTTTTTCTAAGACCTGACACTAACCGGACAACTTATGGAATTCTAAAAGGTAGAAAACCTAATTTGAAATATTTTCATGTCTTTGGATGTAGGTGTTACATTTCTAATGATAGAGAGCAGTAGGGAAATTGGATCCAAAAAGTGATGAATGAGCTTTTATGGGATATGTATAAAACAGCAAGGCTTATCGAGTTTATAATCTTTGAACTGGGTTCATAATGGAGTCCGCAAATATAGTGTTTGATGATTTGGATGATTATGTAAAGTACTCTCAAGAAGAAAGCATAACCAGCTTCGCAAAAGATATAGAAAATCCAGTACTAGATAGCAATAGTAGCAAGAAGATTCAGTTATGAAAGAGGAAACAACTACTATTACGGCAGACACAACAACTACATCTGATAGTATAAATCTGGATAGAAACTCAATCAGAAATGAAGACGAAAAAAAAGATCCACCTCTTGGATACAAAAAGCACATCCAACAAGCTTAAATCATCGGAAGCCCAGATGGACTAATGAAAACTAGGAACAAGGTTAAACAGATGAATGATGGGATATTCATATCTCAATCAAAATATGCTAGAAATCTTGTAAAGAAATTTAAACTTCAAAATGCAAAACCAATAAAAACTCCTATTTGCACTAACCTGAAACTTTCGAAAGGCAAGAAAAGAGGTAGATGCAAACTTGTATAGAAGCATCATTGGTAGTTTGTTATACCTCACAGCAAGTAGACCAGACTTGAGTTTAGTGTAGGACTTTGTGCAAGATTTCACACAAATCCCAAAGAATCATACTTGGTTGTAGCTAAAAGAATCATCAGGTATGCACATAGAACCTATGATTATGGGATATGATTTTATAAAAAATGATTGTCTTGCAGGGTTTAGTGATGTTGACTGGGTAGAAAATGCAGATGATAGGAAGACCACATCAGGTGGATGTTTTTATCTTAGTACTAACTTAGTTTCTTGGGACAACAAAAAGCACTTTGGATGAAGCAAATGCTAAGTGATTATGGTATTAAACAAAAGCCTATAACTGTATTTTATGATAATACTAGTGCTATAAATATTTCTAAATATCCAGTTTAGCACTCTAGAACAAAACACATAGACATAAGATACCATTTTATAAGGGAGCTTATAGAGTCTACGGTGATACACATTGAACACATATCCACTGTAAGCAATTAGCTGACTTGTTCACTAAGACATTGGATGCAACAAGATTTGAGAATCTAAGAAAGGCCTTAGGCATTTGTCAGTTTTCTGAATAAGTATTGCTCTTTGTTATATTAATTATATCTATAATATCATAAGTTTTCTTATAATTAAGCATGTGTGAGCTATAATATAAAGCTGTGTGAATATTAAGGTACTGGTTAAAAATGAAAAATACAGTGAGAGCTACCAATATGATGTGTGAAAGTCATTATTGAGAGTAACCTCATGGTATCTAAAAAATATGTTGAGGTCACCTACTCATATGAAAAGGGCTACTTTTATATTATGTGAAAGCTACTGTATTTATTCAATGCAATTATTTTTTTAATATGTCAAAATATTATTTTTGACATCTCAATTGAATGAAAAATAAAGGCAAACAACTTTCATATGATGATTATAAACCGCTTTGAAATATGCTTTCTTAGAATGTTTATATGATGTCCAGATATGATTGTTATGTTAAATGTAATTGTTTTATGTTATGTTTTTCATATCATACGATGCATTTTATGCCTAACTGAAATTTGACTTTCTTGTGTGTCCATGTGTCAAAATGTTAGGTCAGCTTTATTGGATTGAGGTAGAGAGACTTCAGTAGCAGGGATCCTAACTCTATTAAAATCCTTATTTTAATGGGAATCAAATTTTGAATTTATCTCATTAATGATATTAATGAGTTTGTATTGGAAAAGGAATTAAAATTTGAATTTCATAGAAAACCAAATTTTCTTAAAACTCAATTTCTTCATAAGTATATCACCAACATAGTTAGGGCTATTTTTGTTCATATCAAAACCAGTCATTATTTTTGCATCCCAATCTCTCTCTCATCTTGCCTCTCTCTATTTTAGAAACTTTTGCAGAACTTACCCTAACAATGGCGTCTTCATCTGAATCTGAAAGGACCATAGGTGCGGCATCATCTTCAAGCGACTCTAGTCATAACAGTAACGATAGCTCTCAGTCGTCTCAGTCACAACAGCAATATGCAGAGATCCTGATTGATCCTGCAATGAATGAAGATGAGATGATTCCCATTAGGCGAATGAAAAACAAAGTGAAGCCTAAGTTCAATAAGTTTCTCATCGCAAATATTAAGCAAAATTTCTTGAAGTACACATCGAATAGGAAGTTGCAGATTGAGAGGCTAGTGAAGGTAACAGACTTCAACAAGTATGGCTTAAGCGAACTACTCAAGTCTATTTACGGGACTAGAATGGTAAACAACTTCCTACCTCTTATTAAGTCTTTGATTCAAGAATTTTATGCCAAAATGCCTGCATCAATTGATAACCCGAAAAGCTTTCATTATCACAAAGTATATTGTAGAGAAAAATTTGTTAAGTTTTCACCGAATGTCATCAACACTTTCTTTGACATACCTATTGATAGTTTGCATTCTGTTGAAGATAGCTTTGCCATGGAAATTGTTCTTAAGGAACTAACTGGTAGAGGTGACTTAGTCTGGAATCCTAAAGATGACATTGATCAGCAATATCTTATGAAGAAATATAGAGTTCTCCATAAAATTGCTCAATTTAATTGGTTCTTATCTTCACATCAGAACCAAGTCAAGGGAGATAAAGTCAAATTTCTGTTCTGTTTGAGTACAAATAGACCAATTAATTTAGGCTTGTAGATCTATAAATGATTATTCAGATTGTATCATATAACTCAAATTATCATTTGCTTGTGTTTTCTTGTTTGATTCAAGGAATTTTAGCATAAAATGGTGCACCTAGAAGCCCTAAAGAAATCTCTAAAATTCTATCTAAGCCTATCAGTAAAGGTTTTTTTTACCAGATTGCATGACAAAAGTGATTTTCCACCTCCTGAACCAAGACCGAGAAGGGTTAGAAACAATCCAATGAGCAATATGGAAGAGCAGCTTGCTTTGATAAATTCTACTTTTTCTAATATTGTGTAGAATATCAAGGATATCAAAGCAAAGCAATCTGAATTGGAGTAGAAGTTTGCTGGAAAATCTGTTGTTGCAGAAGAACAACCACCCATGGAAACTGAAGATGTGGTGCAAGAGCATTCAGTAGAGCAAATGCCAGGGGAGGACAAGGTGAACAAACTACTGTTGAGACAAACAAGGCAGCAGAAAAGAAAAAGAAGCAAAGAAATCAAAGAAGAAAGCTAAAGGAACTAAACTGAAGAGCAAGAAAAAGATCAAAGTGGCGAAGCAGAAATCTGACAAGAAAAAGAAATGTTACAACAGCAGTTCCAGAACTGCAGGATGAATCTTTATCAGACATGCCAGCTCAAAAAGAACCAGTTATACCACAATCTTTACCAATTCTTGAAGAAGAACATGACAACGGATCAGTTTTTATAGCAGAACCACTTGTTTCTACACCACATCAGTCATCCCCACATGATGGAGAGCACACATATGAACAATTCCTGAATGAGCGACAATAAATCCAGAAGAAAAAATTCCAACTCAGCTTATAGCAGAATCTCTCATGGATTTTCAACAACCTGCTGATAAGTCTTAGCCCACTAAAACCAGTGCTGAAAAACTTGATAATGCCATCTGCAAGATCGTGGCAAAGGTCACAGCTTTTTCCTCAGATACAACTAGAGAATAGGACACTTCCATAGTGTCTGAGCAGTCTACACCTTCCACCATCAGCAAAAGATTCAAAACTAAGGCTGAAAGGATCAAGAAATGACCTAGTAGTTCATCTTTACGTCCTGTTCGCAAGTCTGCCCGACTTCTTTAATTTGCTTTTCATTTTTTTAAAAAACTTGTTATGAAACCAAGGGGGAGAAGAGGTTTTTCTGATTTTGATTCTGATTTTTTTTTTTAATGTTTGTGTTTGTTTTACTCTGAACTGATCCTTAGGGGAAGTAAGTAACGGGGAGTCTACATCTGAACTACTCTGATTTACTATTCTGTTTACATTATTTTTCTCTGCATATTTGAATTGTTTGTTTCTTTGTTTGCTGCATTTTATTTAGCTCTGATTGCATTAATGCATATAACTTTGCTTAAATGTTGTTTGACGGGTTTGTCCATTAGCTCTGATTTGTTTTACAGGTCATTTATGTTCAAACATCTTTCTGTTATGTCTTATTTTGTTATGTGGTTTATAACTGAAAAGTTGTTGTTTCTTTTAGGATGGCATTTTCTATCAAAAGGCATATGATTGCTTATAGCTACTTTGGACTTATCTTTGTTTGCTTTTCTTAGGTTAGAAACAGTTTGATGTTTTCATCATAAGTTGCAAAAAAGGAGGAGATTGTTGGTGTCAAAAACGGGTCACTTAAGCATGTGTTATGCACATGATTATTTTGGTCAACTTGTAATTACAACAAGATGTTGTATTGTTTTTTTGTTTTACTATTTCTAAAAGTTTATTTTAGGAAGAATTTTCTTCATATTGAAAATCTCTTTTAATTAGGACATTATTAATGTATCCTAGTTGAATTAAGAGTATATTTATTTATGTCCTATTCCATTTAGAAGATTTCTTATATCACTTCCTAAATTATTTTCCTTTATCGTAATTGAGTTTGATTAAGATTCTACAGGATTTTGGAGAGATAACACAATCGTATATCACACTATATATAATGTTATTTTACATAACTTATGTAGATGTGTATGCCACAGCATTTCAACAATTATTAAAGGAGAGCTTCAACGCAAAATTGGAATGCTTCTTTGATGTTGTTTTATTCATGTATGAGAGATTGTGATCATACATGAATTTTGATTAGATCTGATTGAGTTAGTATACTTGAGAGAACTTGCAAGTTGAGTGTTTATGTAATTCAGTATCAGACATCGTGGTTTTGTTTTACTTAACAGTTTGTTGTTAAATTGTCATCGACAAAGAGTTGGCAGTGTCACCAGAGTTTAATATCTTCGCGGGATTTTATTTTACAAAGATTATATCAGTGTGTGAGAGTAAGTCAGCACTGTAAACGATCCTAAAGATTGTACAAACAAGAACTTAGTGAATTGCAACTCTAAATTGTCCGTGGATGTAGGTTTTATAATCGAACCATGTAAAATCCTCCTGTGCTATTTTATATTACAGTTTATTGTTATATTACGTATAACAAACTTCATAGTTCCAGGACTCACATAGGGAAAGAAAACAATGTAACAAATGAAAGAAATTAAATTTTTTATTCATTACTAAACAACCATTTGACCCAAAAGAGAAAGTGTGTTATCTTATATTTTTGGCATAAAATCTGATCTATATTATTAATTTTTTCCTTTTGTTTGCAAATGAATTTGCTAAAGATGTAATGACTTACTACATCATCTCATGATCTATTCGATAAATGACACTTTATTTGCCATATCATTTGGGACAAGATTTGCGAAAAAAATTTGGAAGGTGTATCATTACTCTTATTTTAATATAGTAATGTATTTATTCCATAATTTTACAGAAGATATTTACTTGAAACTCGCCTATAAATAGAACAACACAAGTTAGAAACTTTCAAACTTTCTATGGAAATGAAAGAGATAAAAGGTATTATTGGAATATAATGTATAACATTTTTTGTCAAATAAATTTTATTAAAGAGGGGCTTGAAAAGAGTTTTAAAAGGTCTTAAATAACCACACTCAAATTCTTTAAAGGTGAGTAATTTGTAACAAAAAACTTCAATGAACACCCGTTTTACTTGCACATCCATTACAACAATTGAAAAGGTTTTAATTAATTAGGGATGGGAATGAGACAGGGCAGGGGTGGGGAGGCCGTCTCCATTCCCCATAGTATTACTCAATTTAACCCCCATTCATTGTGTTTTTTAGAGTGGGGCGAGGATGAGGAATCTCCATGTGGGGAATGCTTCAACAACCCCGCCCCATTCCCCATGCCAATATCTTTTATGTAATTAAACTTATGTTTGTAAAAAATAATATAACCTTTTATTAAGACAATAATATAGTTTTATGTTTTTTCAATAATCAATATATTACATGTTAAATAAAAATAGTATTTTTAAGTTTATATATTTTTTACAGGTAATAGTTTATTATAAGAAAATAAAAATAACAATAAATTTTATATTTTTATATATAATGGTAAGGTGTGGGGTGGCTGTGGGGTAGGGTGTAGTAAATGCATCCCTACCATATCACAATGCGAGGATTAGAATTCTACTTTGTCTTTATCCCATTCCCATAAAAACTATCCCGGTTCCCACTCTAATAGAGGTAGATCCCCGTTGATCTCTAACCCTGCAATATATTTTACCATCTCTATACTTTATAAACTTCATTAAATCCCTAAATTAGCCTTAATTAAAAATCTTTTCCTATTTTTTTCCTTTTCTTTCTCTCTATAGTTCACCTTATTTTTCTTTTATTTCCTTCTAAAACCATGTGCCTATCCTTTTTATTTCTCTTGAAAAATGCTTCTCTCTCATTCAAATTAAACTAAAAATTCTAGATGGATCAAATATCAAAACTAGACTTTGTTTTCTTTACTAATCAATTTATTTCAAATCCAATGCATCGTCGGGTTAGGATAATTACACCAAAGATTGGGTTTTTGCAAAAAGAGATCTGATACATAACCAGTTACTTCGGATCGGATCGGGTTCATCAGGTTGTTGGGTTGAAGGTTAGAAGCGTTTTTTATATTTTTTTATTTTATTTCCAAAAATTTAAATTTATCTTATTAATATTTTGCATTAAAAAATACAAACCCTAAAAATTAAACAAATGTTGGTCGCATTCTCAAATGTCCAGTACTTCATCTCCTTCACAGTCGAGCAACCCATCATCGCCAAAGAGATCACCAACCGCCAGCACCATCACAGAAGCCTTTACACTTCTGTTTCATCTTCTCTTCTCTTCTCGAACAGATTTGTTACATCATCTCTTCTTTTCTCACATAGATTGGCAGACCAAACAATCTACTATAGAGATTCCCAAGTTTGTAGATTATGTGGTGGTGTTGGGTTGTTGTTAGTTCCTTTTCATGATGCCTAATGCTTGTAGGCTCTATTGGTTGTGTCTTGTCTCAATAGTTTGTTTCAATCAGTGTTGTTGTATTGTCGTTTTGGTTCTATTGTGTTGTGCTTTGGATTGTATGGCGGATGGTGACAAAATAGAAGAGAAGAAATTGTCAGTGAAGAAGGGAGAAGAGGGAGAAATCGGATGAAGGAGCAAAAAAGGAAGAGAGAGAAGATTAGAGGCAGCTAGGTATGGAAAAAAGTTGAGAAAGTTTGTTTTTATATTTGTTATAACATATGATAAGGTCTATTGTAATAGTATACAACAACTAATGGAATAGTGACATGTTGCATTATTTAATTTCTTTTTTACAATATAGATCGGGTAAGGTTTTATCGGGTTATATTAAAAAAATCATATTACAACCCGATTCAGCTCAAACTTGATCTTTTTAACCTGATTTAGGGTTTTCTTTCAATGCAATCCGAACATAACCCAATCAATCCGATCAAACCTGATTGGGTCGGATTTATTTGAACACCTCTATCTAGGCGAAACCTCTAGAATCAGGTGGTAATCAGGGAATGGTTGACATGAGATTTGCATCATAGATCCATGACTAGAAGTTGATATGAAATCGTGGAATGGTTGACTATTCTTTTGTGTAGTTTTGTAGTATTACATGTTTGAATTATTAGTTTGCTTTATTATTTAGACTACATTAATGTATTTTAGATCAAGTTCTTCTTATAAAAATTTTGGAATTTTTATCATTAAGAAGAAATAAAAAAAAACTAAGATTGGAAGAGAGGAAGAAAATTAGGGTTTATGATAAGATTGATGATGAAATGAATTTTGTTTAATTCAAAAAAATTATTTATCTTAAAAATAAAATATGTGAAATTAATAGTTTTTTGCTAAATGGGTATTTGGTAAAATAAATTTTTCCTTACAATTGGGTTTTTAGAGCAGTTTATTGGGTGAAAATAGTCCCACCCATTCTTTAGATACTTGGCTACATGTATGTAGGTTTCATGACCTACTAGAGCACCTTGTCTTCTACTTTGTTGACTTGACCATCAGAGTGCGATGCCAACAATAGAAATTAGAAGTTTGTGATTCAATATTTGCTACCTCTTGGTTATCCATTGTCTTACGTTGCCCAACATAGATCTTAACACATAGGAGAATATAGATCGAAGCTTTAGTGTGATAAGCTCAAAACTCGCCTTCCTTTGGCTTAAAACGAGCACCCCACAAAGCAAAAGTTCAAACCTATATTTCTCTGTATTGGATAGCTATAACCAAATATTTACTTCTAACTCAAAAAGTCACAAGATATCAAAATAATAAAATTCAACCACAGCAACGATACGAGAGAATTTAATTATCTTGAACCTTACTTCCTTTTCTAAAAAGTAGTAGGATCAGAACTCTTTTTGGGAGAGAAGGCTTTGATACCAAAATATGGATTTTGCACACAAAAGAAATATTTTATATTAATATCCAACTTTATCTAATACAAGATTAATGTATTCATGGTATGGGCTAGTTTGGAATTGCTATTTCTATGGGAAAAAAAAAACATTTTTTTCTATAGCAACAACATTCCATAGGTATTTGAGATTGCTTCTCCACTCGTTTCAAAAAAAAAGCTATTGCAAAAAAAAGTTGGGTTTATAAAGGCCCTTAAAAGTAAGGAGTCACCTGCTTTTGGAGACCTGTTTATGCTTTTGAAATAAGAAATGTCTAAAATATCTTTATTAGAAAAATAAAATTATAAAATTCTTTCATTTTTTATTTTTTATTTTTTATAAAATATAGTTCATTAATAATTAAATATTTTTAATTATTTATTTTTTTAAAAATTAAAAAATATTATATTTAATTAATATTGCAAAAACCAAAAAAAATTAAAACAGTCTTCGGAGGGGTCACCAGATCGTTGCCAAAGCTGATTGTCAGTAACAACTCCAGTGGCACGTCCATGACACCGCCTGCACCTCCATGACCATCGACATACGATTTGACATTCCGCGGCGATTTTCATGGCAAAAGGCGTGTGGTTTTACAGCTAAACACGGCGAAACTTTCTGCAAAACAGAATGTCTTTTGTTATGAAAACCACCGTGAAATGTTAGAACGCATGCCAACAATCATGGAGCTACCTGCGTTGTCGTCGGACGCGCTACTGGCACGGTCGCAGCTGTGACGATGATCTGGTTACTCGTTCGATGGCTGTTTAATTTTTTTTATTTTTGCAATTTTTTTAAATTTCATAAAATAAATTTAATTGATATAATATTTTTACATAATTTTATTAATTACAATATACGTTGAAATATATTATAAATTATTTCATAAATAAATATGTGCATTTATTACAAAAATATTAAACTTAAATGAGTTTGATTTTAATATTCAACGAAATTAAATTTAAACATATAAGATATACATCCACATATTTTACATAAATTAAAAATTAATTATACATTTTATTTATATTTATATAAAAAATAAGTTATATAAAATTTATTTAAAATATTTAAATTGACAAATGAATATTATATATATATATATCTATTTTAAGCATTTATATATAATAAAAGTTACAATAACAATAATTCCAAATACCTCTATCCTATTTTGTAAAAGCAAAGCAATTTTTAAAAATTAGTTTATCAAATATGCTCCCACTTTTTTTTTAAACAGATTTTTTTACAACAAAACATAAATTACTTATTTTCATAATAATAACAATCTCAAACTGACTCGTTATTACTCTAAAAATATTATTCTAAGATGCTCTTTTATATATAAAAAATCTCTTTTATGTTCTATCACGTTTACATCCAAGGAATCTCTTTTAAATTACGTCACTCTTTACGTTACGTCTCATTTATCCTTGTCTCTAGAGAACCTATATTATTACATTCTTCACTTGCCACACTGTTTAGGTCACATCATCACTTTATAAGCATCACTCATATTACGTTGCTTTTAGCTGTAACATGAAAAGCTGGGATTAGTAGATAAATATTTGACAGTCAAACTCTCAGTTAAATGCGAATTTGCGTGCATAGAGGTTGAAGAAATGGAGGAATTTGATGACATTTTAGGCAAGTTTTGATGTTCTTTGGCTGATAACTATTTCATATTACGAATAATCGAATATTTTTATTTTCATCAATTTCAAGTCCTATTGACAACTAAGTAGTTCTATGATGTTGATCAATCAATAATTAGCCGGAAACATAAATTAGATGGGCAGTGTAGACAACAAAACTTAAAATCAAGATAGTCAAGACAATTGAGTATTCAAGGACAACTCAAGTGTGGCAAACTTCAAAGCTATCAAAAGAAATATTTTTACAAGCACTAACAAAATTACCCTATTCCAAAAACAAGGATAAGGAGCAGCAAAGGAATGACCCAATACCACTATTCAAATTCTCTCCCCCAACCTTAAACTTGAATCCGTCATATATAACTTGGTGCAGCTTTTGCTCACGCTTTCTGCTTGAAAGACTCCATCAGCTCTGTGAATTCCCTAAAAACTGCAGCAACAATTCATCGTGTCAACATTGCCGAAGCCAGAAGTTTTATGAACTATACACAACATGAAGTTGTTAACTGTGTGCCAGAGGTGGCACTCTTAAGAGAGGAAATTCAAGGGAGGAGTGATAAAGAGGGTGAGCTCTGCACTACCTTCCATCTGTCAGATCACGATATTCCTTAGGAACTGCACTAATCAGTTCTCTAAGTGCAGATTGGGAAAAAAATTTTAATACAGATGGTTAGGCGTTTCCCATGATAGCATTTTCAGAAAGCTAATTTTATGTACAGTTTACATATGCATTACCGCAATCTGAATCATGAGGTCCTGGGGATGCTTCAGGGTGGTATTGAAGAGACATGACATTTAGTGAAGGGTAAGCAAGACCGGCACAAGTGTTATCATTAAGGTTGACATGAGTCACTTCCACACCCTCTGGAAGGGTAGCAGGGTCAACCGCATAGTTGTGATTCTGGCACAATGAGTTTAAAGTGAGTGTATGACCAAAATAAGAAATAGAAAATACTAGTGAGAAATTGCATTATAACAACAATTTATGAGACTTAAATTCAATGTTTTCCACGTCAAAATTCTGAACTCCCTGTCACTAATGTTATAGATAAAATTTCAGAATTCAGGATATTATGTGTAAATAATATCTTGCTTGTCTGATCTCACCTGTGCACTGATCTCTACTCGGCCACTGCGGATGTTACGAACTGGATGATTTCCTCCATGGTGACCAAACTTCATTTTAAAAGTTTTCCCTCCCAAAGCCTGACCAAGCAATTGATGGCCCATACAGATTCCAAAAACAGGAACCTTTCCAAGTATTTCCTTGACTGTATCAACAGCATATGGAACTGCAGATGGGTCTCCAGGGCCATTACTGAAAAGAACTCCATCTGGCTTCATCTTCAGAGTTTCTGATGCCGGCCACGTTGAAGGGACAACAGTGATTTTACAGCCATAGGATGTTAAACGTCTCAGTATATTATGCTTGATACCAAAATCATATGCAATAACCTTCAATTCAGGAAGAACATAGATTGTGAGAGTGAATTCTCAGAGTCGAGTACTTCCAAATACAAACTTAGAAAAGTAATACTAACATGGTAGGTCTTCCTGTCTTTTCCATAGGCGTTGAATTCCCACTCTGACCCTGTTCTATCAACCCATTCATAAGGCTCTTTGCATGTAACAGGACTTATTAAGTCAATACCTGCAAATATAACCAAGAAGGCTAATAACTGATTCTGCAGCCTTAACAAATTCCCATCATTAATTGCAAAATAGTCTTACCTACGATGTTCCATGAACGAGACATCTCCAGAAGTTCCTTATCTGTTTTAAATTCCTCTGTGCTTAACACGCCAATAAGACTTCCATCTTGCCTTAGTCTGCGAGTGATTGCGCGTGTGTCAACATCATCTGTTGCAACCAAAAGCAAAGTCATACTGCTCAGCACTGATGGACACCGAGCAAGGCTTTCCAACCAGTATGGAAATTTTTCTGAAATTGATGTCTAAACAATGAAATATAACTTACAAATGCCCATGATATTCCTTTCTGCTAAGTAGTCACCAAGTGTTTCAGCACATCTCCAGTTTGAAGTACTGGGAAACATTTATTTCAAAAACTTGGATTAGCATATAGCAAATACTTACCAAGGCAGTTGCTTACATGTTGTCCTCAGAGCCATGGTAGAGAATGATATCTTACCTAATACTTAAACTTTTTATCACTAAACCAGCAAGGAAGCACTGTCTGGACTCTTCATCATCTGGCAAGGAAGGCATTAGAATTAATTAAGATGTTGGAGGGTGAAAAAATTAGAAAACATGAACTTACCAAAATTTACACCAGTATTGCCAATATGTGGGTTGGTCATCAAAACAAACTGACCAGCATAACTAGGGTCTGTAAGAATTTCCTGATACCTGCAGAGAAGGTGTATTGCAACCATGAATCAGACTGTACATATTGATCATGTACCGCATGTTTAGCAGAAGATAATTTTTTTTTTCTACTCAAAAATGAAACACTCTCCGAACAAAAAGTATTATCATCTTTTCTGATAAATAACGGTCAAATAAATTCTCACGTCAATGAGCAGCTGATAAGTCTCATGCCCCAATAACAAAACCTCTCAATCAACTAATTACATATCACTGGAAGGAAAGTTTCCCAAGTTGAAAGCCAAAGTTATTGATGTAAGACCAACCTAAAAGATGGAGTGGTTAAAAAGGAATCATGGCATAATACAGCAGCACAATAAGTCAGTTACTCTGTTATAACAAATCCTGCATGGTACAGCTTCAAACTACTGGATTTATATGATCTCAGACTAGTAAAATCAGGAAAGAATCAAGATATCTCAGTGCCGAGCTGTAACTTTGTTTGTTTTTAACTTTAATGAGGCCAAAAAAAAGTACCAAATATATCATACTTCCAACATTCTTACCATCTCTTTTTGAGAAGAATAACATTTTCTTTAAAATTTTTCTAAATAAAATAAAATTTGACCAGAGCCTCATTTCTGTATAGGGCTTATTGGTAGCAGTTTCAGTTTCAAGGTGCTCCATTCATCCTCAAGGCCCTAACAGATTTTGCCTTTCTTTGGCATTGGTGCAAAATATAAATAAACACCATTAATTATCAACCAAAACTTAAATGAATAAGTTATGTTTTCTACTTGAGCAATTGTACTAAACCTAATCAAAACCTACATGAATGAAAACCATGGTACTGGTCATAGAAAAAGTACATGCAACTATCAAACCCTTCTTTCAACAATTAGCTGTTATATACGCATAAAGATGCATAAAATTACTCTAGGCGCTGAAAAAATTAGCTTAAGATACCTTATACCCAAATATAACACTATATTATCTATTATATAAAGGAAAATACTAGTAGATTACATTATATGCATAAGTTTTGAGGCATGTAAGCATGAATTACTACCTATAGAAATCAATAATCCAGGAACATTCACAGAAATCAAGAACAATTACAAGATTACTTCTTTTGTTGCAATTTCCAACTGAATCAACGATGTGGATGTCAGAACTTTCTCCTACAAGTATTGTTCTTACCATTCTTAAATTGCTTTTAAATTATCTACAAATTATCAAATCACTATCAATTCTCAACTTATTACAGATTCATAACAGATCGAAGATGTCAAAAAGGACATCACAATACCATTCAATTTAGATTCCGAAAAGTCTGGACAAGAATAATTGATGAGTTAAAAAAGCTCGTGCTCTTCTAATTAGTTATGTGGCAGAAACCTCTTCAGGAGCGTATAATAGAAGATGGTTAACTTGATTATTTAAAAAAATAAAAAGCAAAAATAATAAATAAATAAATAAAATCCTACCCTGTCAGAGATGTATTGAAGACCACTTCACCAACTTGGGTCCCCGAAGCACCAAATGACTTAGCCCTCCAAATTGAACCATCTTCAAGCACAAGTCTAGCATTCGCAACATTCCACGGCCTTTCTGCCAAACCTAACTCTCCAGCAATAACCATGCATCAGTATTAAAATATAAATATGGGTACAAAGTGAATCTTCGAAGCAAAAACTATCGACATAGAACGCTTTCCAGGTCAAATTATAGTATATAGCATTGCCATTAACCTTCTCAATGTACAATAAAAGACTACTAATAGCATCCAAACTAACTAACTAACTATGAGTGCCTTTAAAATTCTAATAAATTTAGTAACTCTATACCGCAATTAGTTTCAGTTTATGTAAATCTACAATGCATCCATGAAAATTCTCATAAAACTCCACTAAGATTCATCACAAATCCCCTCAAGTTTCATAAAATTTGTAAGCAAAATTCCCTGCTGGCCTGTCTAAATTCTAGTTAAACCTCAGAGGAAGTGACCGAAATCTTCCTTTCATAGTCTACCAACGTAGCTAACAGACAGGCCCAGCGTCAAATTCTTAACGTTCATATGCTACTGAAAATTCTTGCATTAAAATGCATTATATACATCTCAATCCAAATGGGTTAAATTCTATATGACCAAAAAAAAAAAGGAAAGAAAATAAAATAAAACTCTGATACAGCTTAAAAGCACCAAGCTTTGAATAAAACAGAAAAAGGTAGTTTTTACCGGTGGCGGCGCCATCAGAAGCGGCGGGAGCGGAGCAATTGACGATGAAAGTCCTAACCTTTAAAGGGTTTGATGCGTTTTTGGTGGGAAAGCAGGTAGGGGAGGTTTTCAGAGGAAAGTCTAAGACTCTGGTGGCCATTTCTGGTGTGTGTAAAGCTTGCACAAGCTCAGTGCAGGCGCTGAGCTTTGAAGTTGCTGTGGGTTCAGCTACCGGGGAGCTCCACTCGCAACACAAACAAACGCACCGAGTGCTGGTGAATGGTGATGGTATACGGCACCTGTGCCTGTACGCTTGTGAGAGTTAGAGCTAGGTTTTCTCGCCAACTGCTCACACGTGGCTCAGATTTTTTTCTTCTAACAAAATTAGTTTAATATATTTTTTTATAAAAAAAAGTTATATAAGTCTTCAAAAATCTGTTTTTGAATTTTATAAAATTAATTTATCAATAATTTTTAACACTTATTTAGTAATAAATTAAGCAAAAAATTAAAATTAAAACTATATTAAAAGAGGATTAGCTACAATACATCCATGTATTGATAGAGTATATATAAAAATAAAAATTATTAGGAGGTCCTATTTATAATTAAATTATTTTATATTATAATAAATTAAAATGGGGTAACCGGTTTGGCTGATTTTATAATATCATTACAAAGCTTTCATATCTTCACAAAATAATAAAAAATATAATAAACTATTAATTATTATACAGTTTGGTATTTTATCGAACAATTACTGTTAAAAAAAAAAGTAATTCAAACATGTCAATTTAATGAATCTAATTAAACTAAAATAACATAACAATGAAATGAAAACCTACAATTACAAATTTAAAAATTAAAATTATATGTCAAGAAAATTAAAATACTTAGGAGCCTTCTTAAATTCTTACATCGAATATGCAAAAAGATTATTCAATATCGACAATGTTAATCAGGATAGACACCTGTAACTACACTCCAATGTGACTAGATTTTGATGTATGGATTCAAAATATTCATTTAGAGTGTAGAACGAGAAAATTTTAGAAGAATCAACATCTTCAGGAAAAAAATAAATTTGGAAACAGTGAATTTAAATATGAAACTCGTAACAAGGTTAACCGAGATTGTAACAAGAAACATAAAAGTTGCAACATGATATCTAAAACTAGTAAAATCAAACATTTAACTTGCAATCATACGTAGAGTTTGTAATATGAAACGATGAACCTGTAAAACCTGACGTTAATTTGTAACATAGAACATGAAAGTTGTAATAAAGTTAACTAAGATTGAAACAATAAACATAAAAATTGTAATGTGACATCTAAAACTAGTAAATCAAACCTTCAACTTGCAATCATACGTAGACTTATAATATGAAACGATGAACTTGTAAAACTCAAAGTTAACTTTTAAAATAATACATAAAAGTTGCAACAAGGTTATCCAAGACGGTAACAATGAACATAAAAGTTACAACATGACACCTAAAACTAGTAAAATCAAATCTTCAACTTGCAATCATACATGAACTTGTAATAAGGAACGATGAATTTGTAAAGCCGCACGTTAACTTGTAAAATAAAATATGAAACTCGTAAAAAGGTTAACTAAGATTGAAATAAGGAATATAAAAGTTACAACATGATACTTAAAACTAATAAAATCAAACCTTCAACTTGCAATCATACGAAGACTTGTAATACGGAAAGATGAACTTGTAAAACCTAATCATTAACTTGTAAAATTAAACATGAAACTCGCGACAAATCAAAATAAAATACAATAGAAAGCATAAAACTATAACATGATACAATAATTTTGCTAAATCAATTAATTCTCTTTATTTTGTGATAGAATTAAAACTAAATTATCAAATTAAAATAACTTATAAAAATTATATTTTTTTAAAACTTATAGTTAATTATAATAAATGTTTTTTTTTGAAGAAGTTGTCTTCTCTTTTTTATAATTCAATGACATACTAAGCAAGTTTATATGTTTAATATTTAATTATGTAATCAACTTTTATTAAAGTAATTAAAAGTTAAAAATATTTACGATAATTTTATAAAACAAAAACATATAATTGTGTAACCTGCTATCACAAGTTAAAATTTTGTTTGTTTATTTATCATATGACCTTTTGATATGATATATATTTATTTTTTCTCCCGGAAACGGGACGTATCAATACGTGAAATGTATCGTAACTTATCCCTATTAAAAGACTGTTGTGTTTTTAACCAAATTCATTTTTTTTTTTTTGGCAACTTCATTGATGGATAGAAAAACGAATTTAACTAATTGACAGAAAAAAATAAAATAAATTTTGATAAAATCATACCATTTTCTTCAACTTGACTATAATTTACATTTTCCCACAACTTAAACTCAACTTCAATAAAGGTGAACTATATTGCGTCTATTGCAAATTTATGTGTGGCTGTTGAATCTTCAATGTGATTAACAGAAAAAAATTAACCAAAAAAAATGACGAAAGCTTCCAAACGACGAATCCCCTTCATTTTTTTTTTTAATTCTTAACCTAAACACAGCAAATGATTAATGAAAGGCAACATGGAAACAGGATGGAATCAACAATAGCTCATTTTCTGGCATGATGAACAGACTGATAATCCCAACAGATGAATTCCATTCAAAATCTACTTGCATGTTATTTTTCTTTCTATCCTGGAATACAAAATCCTGAAGTTGAAAACAGCAAACTGCTCATTTGGTAAACTAGGCAGCTGGGGAGGAGGCCGTCCCCTCTTCAGTAAAAAATGGAATTGGCTTGGTCGGTGCCGGCAGGCGCCCGATACTATCAACTTTATCTTTCTGTTTAGGGGGTGGCCTAGCTGCTCTCGGCAGCAGCCTTTCCTTCTTTTCAAACCATTCTGGCTTAAGCAATGCCCGCAAACCAAGCTTGTTGTAATATACTCTTCTGACAGACCCTCCAGCAGCTTCGACGGCTTCCTTCGCTCTGACAGTCACCGTTGACACCTGTAATTGCATTCACATAAACAATTTCGTGTTACATGTCACATAGTGGATACTAGATGTTTCAAACATGATAATTGCGGCAAAATCAAGATCTAAAAAAATTTAATTTCAATCAATTACATATCTAAGACAATAACAGACAACTTGTGAGTCTAGACTTGAAAAAAAAATAAAAAAACCAGTATTGATACAAATTTTAACTTAAAAAGCCCTGTCAAACTTTAACCTCTAAGAAAATTAAGTACAACATTTGCTTGTATCATTTCACTATTAGTATAAATGTTACACAGAACTGGTATTATAAAATAGAATGGCAATTCCATTCTCAATTTTGATGGAATTTAACCAAAAAGACCATTTTTAAGATTGGATAATGCACTCAAATTTGAAATTGAATCCCAAGTCCAATAACTTTTTTGACCCCATATTGCAAAAGATAGATGATCCTCGGTCATAATTATAATCATAAGAATAACTGTTAACTTCTAAGTATCTTCATCATGAAAAGAACAAGATTTATACACCACCAATTATGATTGAAAAAAACTAGAAAAACAAAAAGTCTTGTATCAATTCCTTACCTGAGGGAAAGAGATCAAATTGTGTTGCTCATATATTTATCATATACCCCCAAATAATTGAACTAAAATATTCTAGATATGCATGATGTCTAAATCAAGAAAAAGTATCAAGGGAGACCTTGAAGGATCTAATCTTCAACATTTTAGTGCAAAATTTTACATGATTTAAATCATTTAAGATTAGCCCAGTTCACCTTTATAGTTTTTATGTTAGAAAATAAGGTGAACAAATAACTAGGTAGAGAGAAGAATATTAAATCTCAGATAACCTCTTGCAGCACATATGAATTGCAATTCAATAATTTTAGGCATCTCAAGCATCATTGTCACAATT
This sequence comes from Boswellia sacra, assembly GCA_013180625.2. Taxonomy (NCBI): domain Eukaryota; kingdom Viridiplantae; phylum Streptophyta; class Magnoliopsida; order Sapindales; family Burseraceae; genus Boswellia; species Boswellia sacra. Next base: position 5,257 of record SNVD02009204.1, on the reverse strand, counting down.
GTGAAAGCCCAATTACAACTCACCTCCCAATTCCAACTGCAATTTCATGCTCAAATCAATATCCAATTTTTTCTCCCCAATTTCATTTAAAATTGGAAGAAAAATAAGCTGCAAAATAAGATGCACATTTACCTCCAGATGAATTGGCCACTTGATCTTATCAGCTCCGCGTCCCATCAATCTTACTCCATCTTCTATCTGTTTCCCTACAGCTCCAGTATCCTATTGGAACAGCAACAATCAGTAACAAACCAAAGCACATAATTGTAATCATACAAATTAAGAAATCCAAAAAAATGTCCCTACCTTGAGAGTTTTCATAGTAATTAACTCATGTGAATCTATTTTCCCAGCATTTATCATATCTGCAATCTTTCCCAAACCTACTGGCTGCCAGAAAAGATAAGCATGTTGTCAACAAATCAACCCAAAGAAACACAATACTTTCAAGACTTCTATACAACAATTGAGCATCAAACACACAATAACAATCTGCATATTTCAATCAAATAAAAGGAAATTTTATTTACTAGACCTGCCACCATTCACATTAATTACTCTCTCAAAAATACAGTACTACATATCAATTTCCACATATTCAACTCATAATTCAAAGTTTCCATTTTCTCAGCAGCCAAACACAAATTTTTATTTATCAAATACTCGCTGTTTAAGTAAAAGAAAAGATTAACGCAACACATATTAAAAATTCAAAAAAAAAAAATCTCATTTTCCCATTTCATCAATTTCCATTATTGGATAAAGGGTACCTGAAAGTTGAGGCTAAAAGGGTTTTTGAATCCACGTTTAGGCAAACGACGTCTCATTGGGGTTTGCCCTCCTTCAAACCCAAACTTCATGGTTCCTCTAGCCTTCTGCCCCTTGTGACCTCTTCCTGCAGTCTTCCCCTTCCCTGAGCCAATCCCTCGCCCTTTTCTTGTTTTCTGCTTTCTGGGTATATTGTCTCTCAGATCATTCAAGCTCAGCAGACTGTAAGCCCTCACAGCCATCAATGGTTGAGTTAAAAATTGCATCTTTGGGCTCAAATTAGGGCATTGTAGGGACTGTAAGGAGTGGAAAGTTCGTGGCTTTGAGTGAAGTTTTGTGGTGTTGAGAAGTGAGGTTGAGAGGCGTGATGAGATTCGTCTCATCATTTTTTTTGGTTGAAATTTTTTTTGGAATTTTCGGTTGATTAATTAGGGATTTAGGGTTTTGGTCATTTTTGGGATCTAGGGTTTTAGAAAGGGTATTCACTGGCTTGCTTTGCTGAGATTACTTGCAGAGAAACTGGGTTTCAGGGTTGAGCGTTTGGGTATGATCTTGTAAAGCTAGCTATTGTCCTAACATTTTTACATGTCCAATAAAATTTGCCACGTAACTTAAAAATTTTTTGTTTTTGTTTGCGGGAGAAATAGAGCTACGCCTGCTATCGTTCTGCAAGGGTTTCAGCTGTTTCAATATTCAATGTATGTCCTTGACATTTCATAAAAAATATTTATATAAACATCTCTCAATCATAGTAATTCTTTGGTTAATTACTTATTTAGTGGTTAAAGTTGTGCTACAATGAGCAAAATAGTTATTATTAACAGAAAATTTGACAAAACCCGCAACAATTAAGGATATATAACCAAAAAATGATGTATCATATGAAGTGTTATTTATTTTTCACAGCATTGTGTCACGCCCCGCGCGACGTGAGCAGGGGTTTGCACCAAGCTAGCGAAGAAACGCACCAAGGAATGAGAGTATGTTACGGCCCATTTAACTTGCTTGCTAGAGTGGCCCAAAATCTACACAAAGGCTTGGCCTTGTTTCTAGAAAGCCTACAAGCCCAAGCCCATTTTCTAGAAACTCTAGCAAAGTCAAATATGTACAACTCTCACATGTAAATATGCATTGTCAAAGGTAGTTCACCTACCACATGTAAATATCTAGATATTTTGGTAGGCTATTCTAGATGCTTAATTGTGACCGTTGGATGTATTGAATCCTAGCCATTCATTTGGGAGGTGGATTAGTATAAATACCCCTCCAAGGCTCATTTGTAAGCATCCAAGCAATTACAACATAAAGCATTGTAAGAGTTCCCTTGTGTAATACAAAGCTCATTTGCATTAGCAATACTTGTCTCTAAGTTCCATCTCTTCTTCTAGCCTCTAAAGCTCTTTTGGCTCAACGGTCCTAACTTCTCCTTGAGCGAGAAGCAAACTTCAAGGCTTACTTAGCAACTTTAGGGTTCAAGTTGTCTAAGTGCCGCACGAGCAGCTGCGCAAAACTCTAAGCTCGTGACAGTTGGTATCAGAGCCAGGTTCGAGCACAAGAGCAAATGGCATCCGACATGGAGATGAATGTGGAGGAGCAAGTTCGTGGACGTGAGGAACAACCTCAACCTCAACCATGCCCACAAGGAAAAAGAGGTAAGTCCAAAGCTCTCTCCTCGGAATCCTTAGAGCCTCGTGTTGCTAGCATAGAGCAATCTCTTTCGAGTATGGACAATGATATCGAGGGCCTCTCCGATCGTCTCGAAGGCCTAGAGACGGATTATGGAGAGATCACTCAAGCAACAAAGTCCACAATACTCGAGTTTAGCGAAAACCTCACACGAGAGCTCGCTAGCTTACGAAGCTTTGTGGAGCGTGAGTTGCGGGCAATCCGTGCGGAAGTCGAGGAATCTCGCACGGAATGGGAGAAGCACCGTTGCGAACGTGCTAGCCCCTCCTACTCAAGTCCTAGTGGGCTAAGCAACATGCAAGTGCCAACTCCCGCCACATACCATGGCACTCGCAACGCTACGGAAGTTGAAAACTTCCTATTCGGCTTGGAACAATACTTTGAGGCGAAAGGTGTCTATGATGATGCTTCGAGAATTGGCATTACGCCAACTTTCCTTCGTGATGCAGCCCAATTGTGGTGGCGTCGCAAGCATGGCGACGCGGGCAAAGGCATTGTTGTCCTTCGCACATGGGAGGACTTTAAGAGAGAACTACGGAAGCATTTCTCTCCAAGCAATGCGGAAAAGGAGGCAAGGGGTCGCCTCCGCCGTTTGAAGCAAAGTGGCACCATTCGCGAGTACATCAAAGACTTCACCACAATCATCCTTGAAATTGAAGGTATGTCCGAAAAAGACTCTCTCTTCTACTTCCTTGATGGCTTAAAGATTGGGCAAGGGTTGAGCTTGAGAGGCGTGGCGTGCAAAACCTTGATGACGCCATAGCCATAGCCGAATCCCTCGTCGACTACTCATTCCAATCAAAGGAGTGGAAGACCAACCACGATAAAGGTGGGGGAGAGTGGAGTCCTAAGAAGGATCATACTCGAAGGGAAGGTGGTGCACATAAACCATTTAGAGGGGACAAGCGTGACATCCGTAACAAAGGTAAGTCCGATGCCCTTAAGCCCAAAAGTCCTTGCTTTATATGTGATGGTCCTCATTGGGTGCGTGATTGCCCAAAGAGGAAGGCCCTCAATGCCTTAGTCGCTCAACATGAGAACGTGCAAAATGAGGAGCCTCAAGCGGAGATGGGTTCTCTCCGTACCATTGGCGCACTTGAAAGACCCACCCATGTTCAAAAGGTCTAATGTATGTGAGCGCCACAATCAACGGCAAGGATGTGCGTGCGATGCTTGATACGGGAGCCACGCACAACTTCATCTCTTTGGAAGAGGCCAAACGGTTAGGCCTCAAATATACCAATGGAGGAGGTACCATCAAGGCGGTAAACTCACCCGCCAAAGCTATAGTGGGGGTGTCCAAAGCGACACCAACGCAATTGGGTACATGGAGCGGAAAACTTGATTTCTCCATCGTCTTTATGGACGACTTCCAAGTAGTGTTGGGCATGGAGTTCTTTGACCAAGCCCATGCTTTCCCCATACCAGCATCTAACTCCCTCAACATCCTCGATGGGAGTCAATCATGCATGGTCATGGCGGAACGTGCAACCAAAGTCGAGAGTAAGATGATGTCCGCACTACAACTCAAGCAAGGAATAAAGGAAGATCCGAGCTTCCTTGCCACCGTTCGAGAGGTAAATGATGGGGAGGACACCACCGTTGCCAAGGATCCAATTCCAAGGCAAATCCAGGCCATCCTTGAGAAGTACAAGGATGTTACTACCCAAAAGCTACGAAGGAGGCTACCGCCAAAACGAGAGGCTGACCAAATGAAGTTGGAGGCCGATACCAAACCTCCATCCATAGCGCCTCACCGCGTGATGCCACCCACGATCGCGGAACCAAAGAAGGCAACCAAGAAGCCATCCAAGCGCGCGAAGAGGAAGCGTCGACATGGAGGCAAGACCACTCATCCGCAGCTGGTGATACATCCTCAAAGGCGCGACGAGGGCGTCGCGAAATTAGGTGGGGGAGGATGTCACGCCCCGCGCGACGTGAGCACGGGTTTGCACCAAGCTAGCGAAGAAACGCACCAAGGAATGGGAGCATGTTACGGCCCATCCAACTTGCTTGCTAGAGTGGCCCAAAATATGCACAAAGGCTTGGCCTTGTTTCTAGAAAGCCTACAAGCCCAAGCCCATTTTCTAGAAACTCTAAGCAAGTCAAATATGTACAACTATCACATGTAAATATGCATTGTCAAAGGTAGTTCACCTACCACACCTAAATTAGGTAGGACTCATTTATGGCCATTGGATGTATTGAATCCTAGCCATTCATTTGGGAGGTGGATTAGTATAAATACCCTCCAAGGCTCATTTGTAAGCATCCAAGCTAATCCAAGCAATTTCAATACAAAGCATTGTAAGAGTCAATTTGAATGAAAGATCAATGAGAGACACTTGGTTAAGGGTTCTTTCTCTGCCACAAGATATGAATTTGTGAATTAACATAGAATTGTAATCCAATTACAGCATTGAAGTTATCAACCGTAGATCACAACAAGCTCTGTTATCCCAATCTTTCCTTACTTTGTTGTTAAATAAAACAAGCTCTTTATTTAATCTCTATCCATTAAACAACCTAGAACAAGCTCTCTGAGTTTAATTCAATGGCAGCATTACGATGAGAAAGATAGGTTGATCTAAGCAATAATCACACAAGTTCGGATTATTTAACCTAGGTTGTATTTTCCAATTGCAATCTCTGACCACAATTTTGCTACCAATGATTGGAAATTCAAGACAATTACGGATCAAGATTTCTAATCTAGCAATAGACAACAACCAGATTATATTCAGTTAGCCATTCGAAATACATCCAGCAAGCAATCATAAGCATTAGATATAGGAAAATACAA
>SNVD02009202.1:0-35666 GCA_013180625.2 Boswellia sacra | reverse complement strand
ACGAGGTACTTGCTTTATAGCATCCAGAAGTGGTATATTCACCTCGATCTTACGAAAAGTTTCCAGGATTTCCTGTTCTTGTTCCTCCTTCTTTGATTTTGCAAATCTGCTAGGAAAAGGTGGAGGAGTAACATATGAAGGAATATGGGTTTTCAGATTTACCTTAGAAGATGATGTTTTATTCATGGTGGAAGTGGTGTCATCCCCTTCATCAGTTTGTGATTTCTTTGGTGGAATCTCTAATTGTTTCCCATTTCTCAAAGTTACAGCACTAGCATTCTCTCTTGGATTGATCACCGGCTGAGAAGGTAATTTTCCTGAGCTTTGACTCTCAAATTTGCTCATGTTATTGGCCAATTGTCCCATTTGATTTTCCAGGTTTTGGATACTTGCCCTAGTTTCCTGCTGAAATTGCATGGTGTTAGTAGCAAGTGCTTTAACAATGTCCTGGAGAGCCATACCTGAGTTTTGTGGAGGGCTTTTGGGGGGGGGAGAGGGTTTTGTGGTGTCTTGGTTGTGGTTGTGCTTGAAATGGTTTCTGCACCCTTGGTTGATTGAAACCTGGTGGTCGATTTGGTATGGCATTTGGGGCAATTGTTTGATGATTCCCATATCTTAAATTAGGGTGATCTCTCCATCCAGCATTGTAAGTATTGGAGAAAGGGTCATACCTTTGCCTTGGCTGTCCTGGAAATCCATCCATGGCATTAGCTTGTTCTGTATCTCCTTCTTGCAAAGTTGGACACATGTCGGTTGGATGGTCCATGGCAAAACATACTCCACATGCATAAGATTGCTGCATATGTCCTACAGCCATTTTTTTTACAAGAGAGGTAAGTTCACAAAGTTGTTGTTCAATGTTTGAAGTACTTACCTCATTTACTCTTTTTGGTAGTTGTGGCTCAAATTGACTGCTGAATTGTTGGGAGTTCGCTGCCATGTCACTAATCAAATGTCTTGCAACGTTCGGTGTTTAATTAACTAGTGCTCCACCACTAGCAGCATCAATGATACTCCTTTCCATTGTTAAGAGACCCTCATAGAAATATTGAATTAGGAGTCCATCACTAATTTGATGGTTTGGACAGCTAGCACATAACCTTTTAAATCTCTCCCAATATTCATGAAGTGATTCTCCATTATGTTGTCGAATGCCACTAATATCTTTTCTAATATTTGTAACTTTCGAGGCTGGAAAGTATTTCTCCAAAAAGAGTTTACTCATCTCATTCCAAGTGGTAATGGTACCTGGTGGTAGGTAGTATAGCCAATCTTTTGCCGAATCTGCTAATGAGAATGGGAAAGCTCTCAATTTAATTTGCTCTTCAGAAACGCCGGTTGGCTTCATACTTGAGCATACCACATGAAATTCTTTGAGGTGTTTGTTCGGATCCTCTCCTGCAAAACCATGAAATGTAGGCAAGAGATGAATCAGTCCAGATTTAAGTTCAAAATCTATCTCAAAATTGGTGCTTATGCATAGCGGTTGTTGATCAATAATTGGAGCCGCTAACTCCTTAAGAGTCTGATCGTTTTCCATCGCCATTGCTTCCGATTCAGATTTGATTGAACTGCAAGAAGATGGGAGGGAAGTATGTCGTGCAAGGTCAAATTCTGGAGGTGGAGTTGAAATTGACCGATTTAGCCTTAAATTCGAGGATTGGAGAAACACCTTAATTCTCTTAAGTCGTTGATCCGCTTCTCCCTCGGACATAAAAGCCTAAACACAAACAATCAGGAAATAACAATCAAGAATCAGTAGTAAAAACAGAATAACAAATTGATTAGAAAATCAATCCCGGCAACGGCGCCAAAAACTTGATGCGTTCGAAACTAGCAAGTATACTAGTCGCACAAGTAATAAAGTGATAATTAGATATCGTTCCTACGAGGATTGATTCTAATTGAATTTGTTATTCAAAAGCAACAACAGAATAAATGGGGGGGTTTTGTTTATGGATTAACTAAATGAAATATTAATGTAAATGCACAATAACACAACACAAAGTAAAATGGAGTGAGAAATCAATGAGAGACACTTGGTTAAGAGTTCATTCTCTGCCACAAGATATGAATTTGTGAATTAACATAGAATTGTAATCCAATTACCGCATTGAAGTTATCAACTGTAGATAACAACAAGCTCTGTTATCCCAATCTTTCCTTACTTTGTTGTTAAATAAAATAGGCTCTTTACTTAATCTCTATCCATTAAACAACCTAGAACAAGCTCTCTAAATTTAATTCAATGGATGCATTATGAAAAGAAAGACAGTTTGATCTAAGCAATAAACACACAAGCTCGGATTATTTAACTTAGGTTGTATTCTCCAATTGCAATCTCTGGTCACAATTTTGCTACTAAGGATTAGAAATTCAAGACAATTACGGATCAAGATTTCTACTCTAGCAATAGACAACAACCAGATTATATTCAGTTGGCCATTCCAAATACAATCAGCAAGCAATCATAAGCATTAGATATGGGAAAATACAAGCAACTTCAATTAGAGAATTGGATAACAACTTCTTGCACAATCAACTCACAAAAACCATATCAAGGGCTTTGAAATCACCCTCAACCAATTCAGATTCAGTTACACATGTTCAAAAACGTGGTAAATACAATACAATACTAAACATTCCAGAAAATGAAAGGGCAAGGAAAAACTTAGCAAATCATTTGCAATCTCCTTAGATTTGTAGTTCTTCCTCTTTCCAAGCTTTCTTTCTCCTTCAAGAACTCCAAAAGATGAGGGAATTCCAGAGCTGCAGCCTCCAAGTCGTTTTCCCCTCTTCAAGTTATCAAAATAAAACCCTAAAATGTGTTTATAATACTCTGCTACAGTAACTTGCTACAGTTCCCTCGTATTCATAACATGCACAGTGATATATGGAATACAATATACACTTCTCATACCTCTTTTTATCACAACTTTCAAAGTACTACTACATAAATTCGTGAACCGTAAATTTCTCCAAAAATAGACTTCGAGAGCTTTCAATGGTATAATAGATGTTATCCGGTTATTGTATATCGATACAATCAACTCCGAGAAATGGTTGAATTAGCAGAGGTGAAAATGAAGGATTTTTAACTCATTTTTGGGCAAAGTTGCTCAAAACTCCTACAAACATCAAAACCACACAAAACATAAAAATACCAAGGAATATAGCAAAGAAACATGGACAAATTGATATGAAAGTAATACATAAATAGACACCTATCAGCTATTAGCTGAAAGAAAGATTCATGTGGTTTATGGGGGAGGTAGCCTCGGGTTAATGGGTTGTGTATCAATAGCTGCACTCTTAGGAGGCAGTAAAGTTTTAGGTGTTATTCCTAGAGCTTTGGCTGTAGAAAGCATCATTGGAAAAATAATTGGGCAGGAGTTATAGGTCTCCTCTATGGATGAACGCATGGCATATATGCTTATCAATTCATACGCATTTATTTCTTTACCAAGTGGCTTTGGTACTTTCAAAGAAATTTTTCAGATTGCCTATTGGACCCAACTAAATCTCCATCAGAAACCCATAGGTTTGTTGAATGTTAAAAATTTCTTTGATCCTTTGCTACATTTTGTTGATGTAGCTGTAGAACAGAATTTTATCCCACATTCAGCACGATAAATCCTTGTTTCTGCCACTACTGCTAATGAATTACTTGACAAATTACAAGCAGTCGAGTATGAACCTGACCCAGCAATAACTCAAATCAATTGGTCAAGGGGACACAACAAAAAGTGCAAATTGGATCTGACGCTCTACTTGTAATTTTTTGTCTTTTATTTTATTTGTAGTATTTTATTTGACGTGTCTTTTAGGTCGTCTCTTTGGAATAACTGAAGCTTCAGGTAATGTCTCCTACACTTTATCTCTCTACATTTAAGCAATAAGGATAATGTTTCATTTGTTTTTTTTTTTTTTTTGGGGGGGGGGGGTGTGATGGGTGTGGTGGAAGAATAGTAGATATAAGTGTGTCTTATATTTTTTTCTTGCAAAAAAAAAAAAGAGTAAGTAACTAGATTCAGAATGGCAGTGTAAGGAGTTCAATTCCCCTTGAGACGTATTTTGAGTCAGGAATGGCAGAGTAAAGAGGGCCATTTTGTAAGGAGTTCAATTCCTCTTGAGACGTATTCTAGGTCAAGAATGGTAGAGTAAAGAGGGCCATTTTGAACACTTAAAGCCCATTCTAAATAATTTGTCATTTTCTTTTGACTTTGCACTTTTGAAGACTCAGTTTAACTAACTTGATATTATTTAGTTTTGATCTTTGAAATATTATAACAAAGTTGTCTTATTTACTTCACTTTGAATTATTCAAATCTATGAACTCTCACAACTTTATCATTTAATAAATTGTTTGCTCATGTACTCATTAAGCAAGTATTCATGAACATTTCTTCACACATACACATAACTTGGTGCATGATTGTAGGTTGCAAAATGAAATATTGTAATATTTGAGTTCTTTGGTTTTGTTTAGGATAACAACAAAAGGAAGGGGAAAGTAAAAAAAAAAAAAAGCCAAAGAAAAGCCAAAAAAAAACAAATAAGCAATTGTGGATAAGTTTGGTCTCGTAGCCTCCTTAATTCGAGCAATTAAGCCCGAAGGGCATCTCCTGTGCAATAGGGTTGGCGCAGTGTCACCAACTTTCTGGCTGGGGCTGATTTCGGATTATAGCATGGCGCTCCTGTGCCAATGGTATTGTGCTCCTACGCCATTTTTTTGTTTTGGCCCGTCAAGCTTAACTCATTTGCATCACTTGTAAAAATATTACATATCTCTCTTAGGCCATTCACATCACATAATCACACATATTCATTTTCACTTTCGAACATGGCTTTTCCCATGTCAAAGCTCCTCACATATACACACTCACTCACATACATACACTCATTCACACATACACACTCATTCACATACACATGTATGCGACACATTTCAAATATGATTTTTCTAAACCATTCACTTTCCTTATACGTGCCTTTTGTTTATTTTCTAAACCATTCACTTTCCTTATACGTGCCTTTTGTTTATTTCATATACACATTCACATACAATGACATATACGCACATACACGTACACGTCTCAATTCACATATGCCATTTTTAGGCTACATCCTATCGCATATACACATACATGTACAAACACACATACACATGTACGTGTCTCATGTAACATATGCCTCTATTAGGCCATTCGAATCACACATATCTATGTGTTCCTTTTTCATTTTCACATAGCCTTATTCATAATCAATCTTTTATCTTAAAGAGCCTTAAAGACACATATATATCATATATCACATTTAATCACATGAATCTTTAGAGATCCATATATCACACATAATCACCTATTGAAGCTAGCCCATTGTCCGATTGGGACTTCAAGAGGTGGCCCAACCTATACCACTTTGTGTCCTCATGGTTTTGTTTTTGGAACCTCAAGAAGTGGCCTGTGGCACTTTCCGTTTCGAAACGTGTCCACCAACTTTGGGACACATAATCAATCATTAATAGTTTTGTTTTCGGAACCTCAAGAGGTGGCCCGTGGCATTTTGCATTCTGAAACTTATCCACTAACTTTGGGTGGACACTTCCACAACCCAACCAATAACGCCATTGCTAGCTTCACAAGCATGTGTCACTTTGAGGTCTAATACCTTCGAGAGGTGACCCCCATACATGAATTACACATTAAACGTTCAATATTTTCCCATAGGCTTGGCATGCAATTTCAATTTCATCACCTATCACACATTGATGCATGCCTTCACATAACACAATTCACATCTCATATACGTCACTTTGTGTTGTGTGTAGCACTTTGCAATCAATTTGACCCCAAGAGGTAGCTCACACAGACAACTTCAAGAGGTGACTCTCAATTAAAGTATACACATTCACATTTCACACATATTCTCACATGTGACACTTTGTGTTATGCATGACAATTTGCGGTCATTTTGACCCTCAAGAGGTCGCTCACACACACAACTTCAAGAGGTGCCTCATGCATAAGTGTACACAATTACATAATGGACATTCAAAGTCCCAAGGTATGGCATGCCATCCATATATCACAATTCCAATTTCAATTACATAAGTGAAGCTCTAAGTCAAACTCTCCAAGTATTACAACACATCACATTTAATCTTAGAGCTTTTCCAACTATCACAACACATTACATTAATGCTTAAGTTCACATTTCAATCTCATTTCACAAGCTCAAAGTCAAGCTTTCCAGTCATCACAACCACATCACCTAATGGCTATAATACTAACATTTAGATGCATCACATTGTACACATATCAAATAAAGCATAATAACAATTTTATTGTGTCCTCAGAACGAGTTTAGCTTACTTACCTTATTAGCTTTGCCTCTTGATTTTCCACCTAGAAATCATTGAACTTCTTAAAGGCTAGTAGTTACACTTCACCCAATCAACAACATCATAGAAAACCCACTATAATACATATATAGGTTGGACAATTACAACAAGAAGGTAATTACTTTAATCATCACCAAATTTCATAGAACTCAAGTAAACATATACATTGTATCCCATGAATTTTATTGAGTCAAAATAAGGCCATGTATCCATGGAAATCCTTAATTTTGTTCACACAGCAAATCTACCTGCAAACCTCCCAACTGAGCAGTGCAACTTTGAAGAATTTTATAAAATTATGAAATAATCAACTCTCTACCAAACTTCCCAGTCTAAAACTAGACACATATCAAAGTCATTTCACCAAAAATTACAACATTCCAAGAAGTGTATGTCAATCAAAAGCATTTTATACCGTTTACTCTATTCTGAAAGTAAGAATTTTCAGTTTAAAGTGCCCAATTTGAAAATTCATATCAATTCACACAGAGCTCCCAATTCAATGAAAATTTACAACCTACTAGGAAACGTGTCCAAGGGTTTGCATACCAAGAATCATGAATTTTTATGTGGTTTGACCTCTCAATTCAAGTTCATTCCCCCCTGCTCTGTTTTAAAATAGGGGAAGTCAGAATTTCGTTCCAAAATTTCAAAAATTCACCAAAATTCAGCTACTTCGAATTTTTAAGCGATTCAAAATTCTATACAATCCTTGATATGTCTAGTTTACCATATAAAAATTTCATAGCCAGCAAACAACTATAGAATTTATAGGAATTTTCGTATCCTATGCTGCTCAGTATAGAAATTCTACAGAACTCAACTCCATCGTCAATTCTAGCCTCTTATCACTATCCAATTTTATGAAATCTTCCACAACTCATATAAAGTCATGGTTTCTAACAATTTCAGACATACATAACACAATTATACCAAAATTCATGCTAACTCCCTTTAATTTCTTCCAAATATACAAGAAATAACACAAGATTATTGAAAGGGTGATGGAATTACACATCTTTCCTTCCTTCTTCTTCTTCTCCCTACTCAATTCCTTGCAAATTTATTGAAGAAATACGAGGGAGAGAGGGCTGGACGTTTTAGAAAGAAAGGGGGAGAAAAATGGGTTTTTCTAGAGGCCACCCGTGTATTTTTAGATAAATATCAACCAAAAATTCAATTTAGCCCTTTAACTCCTTTAGTTTTTCATTTAGGCCCTCTAATAATTTCATTCATTGCATATTCTTAGGCATACACACATATGCAATAATATAGATATTGTGACATGTTATGAGCATTTGAAAATTTTGGGATGTCATAACTCTCCCGCCTTAAAAGAATTTCGTCCTCCAAATTCGGCACTACTCATTCGAATAATGAGGTGTACTTTGCACGTCTTTCTCTCACTCCTAAGTGGCTTCTCCAATGGAGTGATTGCTCCAAAGTATCTTTGCTAAAGGTATTTTCTCTTTCGTAACTCATGTCCCTGACGGTCCATAATTTGTACCGACCTTTATTTTCATGAGGGATGATTTCCCAGTTCCGATAACTCAGAACTTAATACGCAAGAGGATCAGAAACATATGTACACCAGACAATGAAGGTGGCAGTGCAAGCCAGTAAGCTACTTTTCCAATCCTTTTCAGGATTTCATATTGGCTAATATATCTTGGACTCAACTTTCCTTTCTTGCTCAAATCTTATCATCCCTTTCATTAAAGCAACTTGAGAAAACTTTATCGCTTATTTAAAATTCGAATTCTTTCCGTCGGTAATCAATATAGCTTTTCAGTCTACTCTAGGTTGCTTTCTTCCTTTCTTTCACTTTCTCAATAACTTCACAAGTATATTAGACAATTTTGGGTATGAGTATTTGTTTCTTACCAACTTCATTTTAATGGATAGGAGATCTGCATTTTCTCCCATATAATGTTTCATAAGGCCAAGTCAATGGTAGCTTGGTAATTATTATTATAAATAAATTCCACTAAGGTAAGATGTTTCTCCCAGTTACCTTTGAAATCAATCATACAAACCTTGAGCCCATTTTCTAGAATTCAAATCATCCGCTCTGATTATCGCTCCATCTGAGGATGAAAAGTTATACTAAGGTTTAGTCTAATACCCATAGCTTTATGTAGATTGTTCCAAAATAAGAGTTAGATCTCAGATCCCAATCAAAACAATAGATACTAATATCAGTGAAGTCTAACCATCTCATGCACATACAGTTGAGCATATCAGTCTATGGTATAATTAATGCGCACGGACAGGGAATGCGCAACTCCAATCAATCCTATTAATAATTACCTAGATAGCATCATACCATGATGAGTTCTAGGGCTCACAACAAAATCCTTAGTTGTATGCTCTCATTTCCATTCTAGTATTGTTATTGGCTTAAGCAACCCAGATAACCCTTAATGTTCAGTGTTGACTTGTTGACAAGTCAAACATTGTTCTCAAAATCTATGATATCTCCTTCTCATAATCAATGCCCCATTATCGTATATAGCACATCCTGGTTTCTTCCTAGAGAAATATTTTCCCTCACTTTATTTAAATGTATATCATCATACTGGCTCGCTTAATCTTTTCGAAGATGTTAGGTTGTACCATCAGTGATGCCCAAACGTGGATGTTCACTAAGCTAAAAAAAATTTTATTAGCAAATTTCTTTAAATCTATTCTTATTTGCTTCTGTGTGGTGATTAGTACAGCCATGTGCCCGAAAGACTTTTGGCTTAGTATATTAGTTACCAGATTAGCTTTTTCGCAATGATAATTGGTTACACCATAATAATTTTTAACCGATTCAAGCCATCACCTCTGTCATATATATTAATTCCTTCTAAGTGAATAAGCAGGTGAGGCTTTTGTGATTAATATAAATCTTAATTCTTGCTTCTCACAAGTAAGGCCTCCAAATTTAAGTACAAACCTCACCGCTACCAACTCTAAATCCTAGATAGGGTAGTTCAGTTCATAGTTCCTCAATTACCAAGATACATGGCTATAACTTTGCTATTTTGCATCAAGACACACCCAAGTCTATTCTTTAAGGCATCGTTGTATATTACCAACCCTTCAGAACTTGAAAGAACAATCAGCATTAGGATTGTCACAAATCTATTCTTGAGTTCTTGGAAACTCTTTTTACACTCATCCATCCATCTGAAAGCCATATTCTTTCTTGTTAACTATGTCAATGGCGAAGTTATCTTGGTTAAACCCTCAATGAATCATCAATAGTAGCCACCAAAACCTAGGAGCTCTGAACTTCACTCACATTGGTTGGCCTTGGCCACTTCACAATAACTATATCTTACTAAGATGCCCCGTTAAGCCTTTATCCGAAACTGTATGACCCAAGAAGGCAATTTGGTGCCACCAGAATTCACACTTCTTAAACTCGGTATATAGTTACCTTTCTGTTGATGTTTGCATTACCACCAATAAATACTCTCCATGCTCTTCTAAATTCTTGGAACACACCAAATTATCATAATTGAGCACAATTATAGTTTATCCCAGAATTCTCTAAAGGTACATGATTCATAAGGCCCGTGAAGGCAGTCGAGGTGTTTGTAAGCCTAATTGACATTACCAGAAATTTTATATTGCCCAACCTTATCGAAAAATTGTTTCCAGGGTTTTTTTCTTCCCTCAATCTTCAACTAATGACATCCAGAATAGAGAATACACACTTAGACTTCATCTTAAAGACACCATACTTTCACACAGGGTAAGACTTTTTATTTGACACGTTTCAAAACACATCATCCTTATGTATTACGGTCGATGACTCATTACATTCGCACGTGTCTACATAGAACACAGCATTTATATGCCTACCATAGAAAACGAATATGTGTCCTAGGGCATTAGACATGAATCACCTTTTTACACACTGAAAATCTCATTGTCACACCATAACCAGACCATTACACATTAAAATTCATAAACTCATGGTCACATTTCAATTCTTATCATTCATATCACATTCATTGGATGTTCATACACATATAGTATTTTATTGCTATCTATTCCATCCTGCACCAACGTTTATAGTAGTTCAATCAATAACACTCATATACGTACATAAGCATATAAAATCAAACACATCTCATAATTAAAATTTATCCATAAGTTCATCAACCATGCAATATCCAAGATGCTTAATCCTTCTTCGTGTCAATAAGACATGTTTGAAAACTTATGCACCCTCTTTCTAAGAACTTCGAAGAGGGTAAGACTAAAACAACCCTTACTAGCGAGGACAGTTAAGTCCCAAAGATTACATCCGGACTTAGTAGAAGGATAGATCATCACTTATTAGCAAATACACATGACACAAAAAAAATATGTAGCACTCGAATGAAAGAGGAAATGAGATGTGACTATCAATCTTCTACAATCAAATAAGGTATTACATATATTCTAATGGTCAATAATTCTCTTACATTAGCTTACTTACTAACTCTTATTGCTCAGAATTTGGCATAGGACTTGGTTCCCTTGATCGCTTGCAACCAAATTGTCTACAGAATCCTAAACCTTTACTCTGATACCACTACTGTAACACCCCGTACCTTAAAGGTCCAGATTGTGACTTAAAAGGTAGATCAACACAAAATAACATGGAAGCGACCTATGTTTGTCAAGGGAACTTTGTCATTGTCCTATCAAAATCCTCCAAAACCTGAGCAACCACAATTACCTAAGGCACACAATAAAATTTAGTAAGTATATAACTCAGTAAGTAAACCAATTAAAATACTACAATCATCAAAAAACCACAATGAAAAATGAGTTACGGTGTGGTTACTGTTCATTTCTTATTGTATATGCAAGGAATAACTTGCTTCAGAAGTCATAGGACAATGTTCACTGTTTATGGATTGCGCTCCTGGGCAATGGGGTTGGCGCAGGGACACTAACTTTCTGGTTGGGGCTGATTTCGGATTACAGTATGGCACTCCTGCGCCATTTCTCTGTTTTGGCACATCAAGCTTAACTCATTTGCATCACTTGTAAAAATATTACATGTCTCTCTTAGGCCATTCACATAACATAATCACATATATTCATTTTCACTTTCGAACATGGCTTTTCCCATGTCAAAGCTCCTTATATATACACACTCACTCATATACATACACTCATTCACACATACGCATGTATGTGACACATTTCAAATATGACTTTTCTAAACCATTCACTTTCTTCATATGTGCCTTTTGTTTATTTCATATACACATTCACATACAATGATACAGACGCACATACACGTACACGTCTCAATTCACATATGCCATCTTCAGGCCACATCCTATTGCATATACACATACACGTACAAACACACATACACATGTACATGTCTCATGTCACATACGCCTCTATTAGGCCATTCGAATCACACATACCTATGTGTTCCTTTTTCATTTTCACATAGCCTTATTCATAATCAATCTTTTATCTTAAAGAGCCTTAGGGACACACATATATCACATATCACATTTAATCACATGAAGCCTTAAGGATCCATATGTCATACATAATCACATATTAAAGCGAGCCAATAGCCCGATTTGGACTTCAAGAGGTGGCCCAACCTATGCCACTTTGTGTCCTCATGGTTTTGTTTTCGGAACCTCAAGAGGTGGCCCGTGGCACTTTGCGTTCTGAAACGTGTCCACCAACTTTAGGACGCATAATCATACATTAACAGCTTTGTTATTGGAACCTCAAGAGGTGGCCCGTGGCACTTTACGTTCCTAAACTTATCCACCAACTTTGGGCGGACACTTCCACAACCCAACCCAACCCAACCCATAATGCCGTTGCTAGCTTCACAAGCATGTGTCACTTTGCGATCCAATACCTTCAAGAGGTAACCCCCATGCATGGACTACACTAAACGTTCAATATTTTCCCATAGGCTTGGCGTGCAATTTCAATTTCATAGCCCTTCACACATTGATGCTTGCCTTCACATAACACAATTCATATCTCATATACGTCACTTTGTGTTATGTGTGGCACTTTGCGGTCAATTTGACCTGCAAGAGGTAGCTCACACACACAACTTCAAGAGGTGACGCTCAATTAAAGTATACACATTCACATTTCACACATATTCTCACATGTAACACTTTGTGTTATGCATGACACTTTGCGGTGATTTTGACTCCTAAAAGGTCGCTCACACACGCAACTTCAAGAGGTGCCTCATGCTTAGGTGTACACAATTACATAATGGACATTCAAAGTCCCAAGGTATGGCATGTCATCCATATATCACAATTCCAATTTCAATTACATAAGTGAAGCTCTAAGTCAAGCTCTCCAAGTATCACAACACATCACATTTAATCTTAGAGCTTTTCCAACTATCACAACACATTACATTCAATGCTTAAGTTCACATTTCAATCTCATTTCACAAGCTCAAAGTCAGCTTTCCAGTCATCACAACCACATCACTTAATGGCTATAATACTAACATTTAGATACATCACATTGTACACATATCACATAAAGCATAATAACAATTTTATTGTGTCCTCAGAACGAGTTTAGCTTATTTACCTTATTAGCTTCGCCTCTTGATTGCGACTTCGACATAGAAATCATTGAACTTTTTAAAGATTGGTGACACTTCACCCAATCAACAACATCATAGAAAACCCACTATAATACACATATGGGTTGGACAATTATAACAAGAGGGTAATTACTCTAATCATCACCAAATTTCATGGAAGTCATGTAAACATATACATTGTATCCAATGAATTTTATTGATTCAAAATAAGGCCATGTACCTAAGGGTGGGAATTTAAGACACGACACGCTAACACAACATAAATATGATACGAACACGATACACGATTAATAAATAGGTCGGATTCGTGTTGAGGGTGTTCAACACGCCAACCCGTTTAATGACACGAATAGTTAAACATATTTTGTCTATCCTTAATATGTAAACTCATTTAATGATATAAATTGTTACCTACTTACAACATATATATTATAAAACTGAAATTTTTTATATTATAAAATAAATTAATTTACAAAATAATAAATTATGATGATTTTAATAATATTTTATATTAACAATGGTTTATAGTTTAAAAATAATTTTAAATTATATTAATATATAGAATATAATATATTATACATAACTAGGTTAAACAATTAAGTAAATTATGTGAATTAAATATGACACGATTACAACACGTGCGAAACACGTTTAATAACCGTGTTAGATCCGTGTTTCATATCTTGACAAGAATAATTAAATGGGTCGACATGCACGACACAACATGTACCCTTTGGAAATCCTTAATTTTGTTCACACAACAAATCTGCCTGCAAACCTCCCAACTGAGCAGTGCAACTTTGAAGAATTTTATAAGATTATACAATAATCAATTCTCTACCAAACTTTCTAGTCTAAAACTAGACACATATCAAAGTCATTTCACCAAAATTGACGACATTCGAAAGAGTTTATTATAGTCAAAAGCATTTTATACCATTTACTCTGTTTTGAAAGTAAGAATTTTCAGTTTAAAGTGCCCAACTTTGAAAATTCATATCAATTCATACAGAGCTCCCAATTCAATGAAAATTTACAGTCTACTATGAAACGTGCTCAAGGGTTTTCATACCAAAAAATTATGAATTTTTATGAAGGTTTGGCCCCTCAATTCAATTTCATTCCCCCCTGCTCTGTTTTAAAATAAGGGAAGTCAGAATTTCATTCCAAAACTTCAAAAATTCACCAAACTTCACCTACTTCGAACTTTTAAGTGATTCAAAATTCTATACAATCCTTGATGTGTCTAGTTTACCATATAAAAATTTCATAGCCAGCAAAAAACTATAGAATTTATAGGAATTTTCGTATCCTATGCTGCTCAGTATAGAAATTTTGCAGAACTCAACTCCATCATCAATTCTAGCCTCTTATCAATATCCAATTTTATCAAATCTTCCACAACTCATATAAAATCATGGTTTCTAACAATTTTAGAGCATACATAACACAATAATACCAAAATTCATGCTAAGTCCTTTTAATTTCTTTCAAATATATAAGAAATAACACAAGATTATTGAAGGGGAGATGGAATTGTACCTCTTTCTTCCTTCTTCTTCTTCTTCTCCCTACTCAATTCCTTGCAAATTTGATGAAGAAATACAAGGGAGAGAGGGCTGGACGTTTTAGAAAGAAAGGGGGAGAAAAATGGGTTTTTCTAGAGGCCACTCGTGTATTTTTAGATAAATATCAACCAAAAATTCAATTTAGCCCTTCAACTCCTTTAGTTTTTCATTTAGGCCTCCAATAATTTAATTCATTGCATATTCTTAGGCATACACACATATACAATAATATAGATATTGTGACATGTTAAGGTTTTGAGCATTTGAAAAATTTGGGATGTCACATTTAACCTCCTATTTCCATGAATGGTTTTACCTCCTTTTATTTCCTTTTTACATTTGAATAGTCGGTTGTATCGCCTGCCATCTTTACTTTTACTTGTTAGTAGTCTCTTGTTATTTTTTTTGAATAATTCTTATCATATTTATTGCCCTTTAGTCTGTACAGCTAAATCTCCTTCCCTGTGGATCGAACCCAGTCTTCTTGGGTTTATTACTTCGACGCTCTAATACTTGGGATATAATCCTTTTTTGAATGTGTTATATCATAATAGCTTAGCAACTCACAAAGAAAACAGAGTAACATCAGTCAACAGAATCCTTTGACCAATTCATATGGAAGAATTCCTCCAGATACTAGAAAGTAGTTTGCTGAAGAATACACCGAAAAAGATAAGAACTTTGAGTTAATTTGAAATCATCAAGAGATGTTTAATATTTTGCTGAAATTTGCAAAGACAATGGAGGAATCCCCAATAAGTCTAAGAGTCAACAGCATGATAAGAATTGCCCAGTGAAGGGTCCTATAAATGCAAAATCTGAAGAGATCAAGAACAAAGAATGTTCAAGCATAGCGAATCGAGAATTTTTCCACAGTGGACTAGAAGAAATCAAGAAAAAGAAGAATACTCAGAAGAGGGGTATGAAACCCAATGAATGCAAAGTCTGAAGAGATCAAAGAAGAACGAAGAGTACTTAGCTAAAAGCATGAAGAATGAAAATGTCTAAAGACCACAAAGCAGTGCATGATAGATGTTTTCCTAGTGGCATGCCATTAGAAGGAAACCCTAAGAAGTAGGTGCACTTAAAAGTGTTTTAACGCATTGAAGAGTGTTGAAAACTCTAAGAAGTAGGTACACTTATGGTGTTTTAAGCCCTTAGAATAGGCACAAGCCCTAAGAAGTATGTGCACTTAAGAGTGTTTAAAGCCCTTAGAATAGGCACACTAAAGAGTGTTAACAAACCCTAGGAAGTAGGTGCACTGAAAAGTATTAGAAACCCTAAGAAGTGGGTGCACTAAGGAATGTTTTATCATAGCATCATAAGGATGCTTTCTAGCCCTCCAAAGGGCAACTTAGCCCTTGAGTGAGCATATCGGCCCTTGAATCGGCACATCAGCCCTTGAATGAGCAGATAAAGGCGAAGATGTCTGGATGAGAGGAGGAAAGATGAAACAATAGTACTTTGTCTATTTTTGTGTCTCACAAAGTTCTCCAAAATAAGGGGCAAGCTACAGACACTAGATTTTGAGACTCGATGATGAAGTGAAGATGACTGTTGAGCAATGAAAATGATCAAAATGCCCTTAGAGGCAAAAGGAAGAAAGGTGAGAAGAAATTGACCAAGAGTCTCGAAAACTAACACATGACTTCAAAAAATCACAAAAATTAATCCAAAATGAATCTATTGATGAGTCATATACCATTGTGAATCCACATATGTCTAGTTTTCGTGGAAATTTACGAATTAGAAATAAGAGTTGAATTCAAAAAGTTATGTGTGATCGAATAGATGAAGGTCAAAAGGGACTACATTGAAAAGTGACAAAATAGGAAGGATTAAAGGAACATTCGCCCAGTTGTTCACCAACAGCTACTCGACTATCAGACAGCCACCCGGTGGTTTGCCAATAGCCGTCCGACTATCAGACAGTCACTCGACTGTTGATCATTGTAGACAGTGAATTTTGAGGCTCGATGGAGGAATGAAGATGAATGTCGAGCAAAGAAAATGACTAAAATGCCCTTGAGGGCCAAGAAGAGAAAGGTGAGAAGAAGTTGGTGAAGGGCCTCAAAAACTAATTTATGACTTTGAAAAATCACAGAAATTAATCTAGGAGGAATTTGATGATGATCATATACAGTTGCGAGGCTACGGATGTCTAGTTTTTGTACAAATTTATGGATTGCAAATCGAAGTTAAACTCGAGAAGTTATGCACGATCGAAGGAAAAAAGGTTTGAAGGGACTGCATCGAAGGATGACAGAAAAGGAAGGGCCGTCAATTACTTGAATTAGGCTAGAATATTCCATGAATGCCATACTCAAGCTAGAAATGTCATGAATTGATATGAATAATGCTAAAATAGCTATAGGTAGAATTGCCATGATAAAATTTATCAAAATCTATACTAGAATGTCATGATATTAGATTATAGCTTTGTTTGATTATGAATGTATGAATATACCATGATCAAAAGTATAATTAAATGATTGTATAATGCCATGAAAGAGGCTTGATAAACATTGAATAGACTCACATATGATGGTAAGGAATTCACTATTTATCAAGTCTCGAATTGATTGACTTATATGCCTGAATGTGCTTTCTATTATTGAATGTTTTAATTGTATAAATGAATGAATATTCGAAGTGTTAAAAGTAGAATTTGCTTTATTATTGAATAACAACTATTGTAATCCTCTCTTCTTCCCTCATGTATGAAAGGAAATGTAATCTATTCTCTTCTTTGTTTCTTTGTATGAATATCCAACTACTATTGATTAAATAAACACCCTCATGCCTAAAGAAGATCAAATGAATAATGTGTGCATAAAATAAACAATCTAAATGGACTAAGTAACAACATGAGTTATTTTCATTTGACATTTCCCAAGTGGAGGTCGGATTTATATCCGGGTGGGTCGAAAGACTCGTACCTAACTTCCCAGACCCATCTCTAAAGGGATAAGGGTAGTTTAGGTCTTGAAGCGAGGGATCGAATTGCCCCATTCATTCCTAATTGAATAATTGGGTGGCAACTTCATTCTCTAGACGTGTCCATGGCTTGTTTCTGTTCCCTTAAGTCTCGAAAGAGGCTTTGACACAATTTGTGATTGCAAACGCTCTGGCGGGATGAAAGCCCCATTCACAATCATGTATTTTCAAAAATTTTTACTAAAGACCTTCCTTTTTTGTTTCTTTACTTCCTTTTTCAATTGAACCCCTCTCCTATATAAATCCCCCTCCTCTTCACTTTCTTCATAAATCATCTCTTCTTCCTCTTGAAGACACGCTCGAGAATTTGAGAAGTCTTTTCTAGTCTAAAGCTTTTTGGGCGTTTTATATTGCTCTAATCCTATAAAAGGTACAACCTGAAAGCAGATTTCTCTTTTTACCTCTTATTTTCTCTTTTTCTTTCTTAGAATTAAGCATGCTTAGGTTAGTTTATACTTAGAATAAGCATGTATAGGTTTTTTTTTATGCTTAGAAGCATGCTAGGATTATTATGAATTGTTCTAACCCTTGTTTGTTTTATGAGATGGAATAAGTGTGTCGAGGTAAGTCCATTTTCCCTCCTTTATCTAGAAAAATGTCTAGGAATTTATTTTTCTTAGCGAATACTTAGAAACAGACTTAGGAGCACATTATTAGAATCATGATAAGAGAGCTTATGATTTCTTTGTATGAGCATGCATCATATCATGCATACATGACATTAATACCTTTATTTTTTAGCCATCATAGCTTGTGTTAGACAAGGTAGTCATTTGACAAGGCAAGAAGAACCAATTGACACCTAACAACAACAATGCTGAAATGGCAAAGTGAGGGCTGACATCACCATGCTCTAACAACAAATGGCCCAACTCATCGAAGCTCTACAGAATGGGCCCAATTGGATGAACCAGCCACCACATGAGGGTAACAGTGGTGATAATGGTTAGACTAGCCAAGGCAAAAATGGGAAAAAACCCAATTAATCAAGAATAGCTCGAATCGGTCAAGTAGTTGGCCAAAGACATGGAGAAGTTCCAATTCCCCTTGAAGAAGAAGGGATTGAAAGAGGTCAAAGACCTAGGCGACATATTACTCATTAGAGACAATGATTTGCCTTGCAAGTTTTGCATGCCAGACTTGCCCAAGTTTAATGGTGACAGCAATCAGAAGACACATCTGAGACATTATGCAGCCATCATGGCCACCACTCCTCTATCAAAGGAGAATATATTGAAGTACTTCATGCCATCCTTAGAAGATGATGCAGTAGTATGGTACTATAACCTCCCTAAAAGAATTCGAGGAGATTGGGAGAGATTTTCAATTAACTTGTAGAGCAGTACCATCACAATATCCAACTGGGAGTAACCTTGAGGGATTTGGAGATGACGCGTCAAAAGCCCAATGAAACCTTCTCAGAGTATCTAGTCCGTTTGAGGGCCAAGGTCGCCAAAATGACCACCAGGCCCATAGAGAAGGACCAAGTCCGCATGGTGATTAATGGAGCCCATACATTCATCAGTGATAGACTAGCAGGCTTCCCGATCAAAACTTTTTGAGACCTATATGATTCGAGCATTCAAATAGAAGATTTGGAGGTCTAACAGAAAAGAAGCAACAACAACTACCCTAGACGAAATCAAGGGCAATAGGACCAAACTAGCAGGTCAAACAACAAGGATGTAGAAGAGCATCAACCAAGAAAGTTCAGTCAATTGGAACGACCCTTATATGAAGTATTTGAGGAGCTCCGTCCCCAATTTGTGTTGTTCCCATTGACACCAAAGCCTCCACAAAACCCACGACCAGCTAACCACAAGTATCATGAATATTGTGATTTCCACCAACAAATTGGCCATGTCACCGACAAATGCCATCGCCTTCAACATAAGATACAAGATCTGATTCACAATGGAAGAATCCCTGACCCAAAGAAAGAATAGTGATGTTTTGAATTACTTCATTTGAAGAATGTTATGTTTGTGAGTTGTGTGTTCTTTTGATGATCATTGATAAAGTCATGATACTCATTGGAACAGGATTTTTGATAATACATGAGATTGTGTTGTTTGCATGCTTGACTCTTTTTACTAGATAAATTTCATTCTTGATTCTTCAATCATTTGAGCACCATAGCTATGAATATGAAACTTAATATCACTTAGAGAAACTTTATATGAATAAAGCTTAGTGTTGAGATCTCATAAGACTCTAGAACTTGTTTGATCACCACTCGAGCCAAAATCCTATGCTTCACAACATGAGGGAAGTGATTTAGGCCTTCTTTGGATCAATTTAGCCTTTCAAGCTCACATATGCTTTCTTCATTGTCCCTAGTACACCCCATTGAGCAATCAAGCCGTTTCTTTATCAAACCACAAAATTTATTCTAACACTGAAAATTTTTTTCCTACATAGTACCCTTCACTTATAGTATATGAACATTCTAGAAAAAAAAAGCATTGAGAGCCATGCTTATGAGAGAACGAAAGGAATTTGAGAAGTTTTGTGCGATTTTGAGTTTGAAGAAGACCAAGAAAAAGAAAAAAGAAAAAAGAAAAAAGAAAAAAGAAAAAAGAAAAAAAAGAAAAAAGAAAAAGAAAAAGGAAAAAGAAAAGTGTTGATTCTATCACTTGTAAAGTTTAGCGGTGTAGCCACTCAAAATCGTAAGCAAAACAAACATGGTGGGTGAAGACTAAAAGTTTAGAGATTTTGCTATTCAAAATTGAAACATTCATGGTGATAAAAATGAGTTGATGCTCTCAATTACTAGAATGGTTGTATGACTATGAGTGAGTTAACCTTATAATTTCGTTATCATTCCTTGACCCAAGCTTGACATTACAAGCTTGATAAAGCCCTAATGATCTTGGATGTTGTGATCAGCCTACATTAGTGGAGAGTGGTGTGAAAAGTAGGCTTATGGTAGTCCTTCTATCTTTAGAGATTGATCATAAGTTTCTATTTGCATAAAGCTATCCGAATTTCAACAAGTGAAGTATGATTAGCTATACACACACACACAAAGAATCTTGAATGAAGCAATTCTAGCATTAGAGTCGAAATTGTGAACAATCATGATGTCAATGCATTTAGCATTTCAATTTATTGTTAGAGGATATTGGGTGTGTTGAAAACATGTTCCCATCAATGGTATCAAAGAAGGCAGCCGTGCTACCAACAGTGAAACAACAAGGTATATGGAAGAAGTTAGCCATTTCGTCCAGCATGAATGTCTATAAAGAAGCAGGAATAATGCCCTTAAAGCTAGATGAAGAAATTCTCTAAGACAGTACTAAACTTTTCATACAGAGGGCAAAGAATTACTCATTCATCTTGAGAAAGAAAAGAAGCAAGGGGGCAAAGAATTGCCCCCAACCATTTTGGAAATCATGGTAGATAAAGTTATCTCAATCATCTCGAAGGAAGTGTAAGAAATGGTGCTAGAATAAATAGCTTCTCTTGTAACCAAATCTGAAAAGGAAAAAGAAAAAAGAACCAACCATTTTGAAAATCATGGTAGATAGAATTATCTCAATCATCTGGAAGGAAGTGTAAGAAATGGGGCTAGAATAGACAGCTTCTCTTGTAAACAAATCTAAAAAGGAAAAAGAAAAAAGAATTAAAAAAAAAAGTCTGCTAAGTTAAAAACCTAAAAAGGTGGTTTAGACAAAAATTAAGACAAGCCCGCTAAGTTGAAAACCCAAAAAGGCAACTTAGGCAAAAGTTAAGGTAGAGGAAAAGAAGAATAAAAGCCTGCTGAATTGAAAACTCGTAAAGGGCGGCTTAGGCAAAAGTTAGGGGAAGCTCGCTAAGTTGAAACCTAAAAGGGCGGCTTAGGCAAAAATTAGAGCATGAGAAAAAGAAAAATGAACCCAAAAGGGCAGCTTAGGCAAAAGTTAGGGTAGAGGAAAAGAAGAATAAAAGCCTGCTGAGTTGAAAACCTGAAAAAGGCAATTTAGGCAAAAGTTAGGGTAAGCTCGCTAAGTCAAAAACCTGAAAGGGCAGCTTAGGCAAAAATTAGAGCATGAGAAAAGGAAAAATGAACTCAAAAGGGCAACTTAGGCAAAATATAGAGTTAAAAGAAAAATACCTGAAGAAGTAGAAGATTACCGTTAAATCTCTGACTAAGATTGATCCTGACACGATCCACGCGAATCAATGATCAAGGGAATTGTCATGAAACCAGGTCCCATCTAAGGAGTGATGGTCATAAGATGCGGGTCTTCGAGACCATCTGGTGAAACTAGTAGAAGCTGTATGGCAAATTGAAGAAGGCAAAGCCAGCTAAACGAGGTCCTATCCATCATCTCAAGCAAAAGTATGATTAAAGATAATATCACTTTACCACCTCTGGCATGAATGCCCATGGTCGAAATCGAAAAGTTGAAGAAATCAACAAGATCAAACATTAATGGTGTCTTAATAGTAGGCAGAATGATGCTCTCAGAATTTGAAGAATGAACACCAAGTATAGCAGAAAAATTCCTCATACAGGGGGCAAGCTCTTACCCATTGAAGCGGAAGACATGGTCATGAGAATCCCAAAAGGTCATACACTCTTTGAAAAAATGAATGTCGAGCTTCATATGTTAAAGGAACTTCAAATTATAGATATGGCTGGATTCGAGCCGGTTCCAGTCATTGTCCTTTAGAAGCTTCAACAAAGGTTGAAGAATTCATACATGTCAGGAATTGTAAGAAGAAGCGTTGAAAGGTATGAAGAGAAGTAGAAAAGAAAAAATAGAAGGTTGATGGTGACAGTCCTCACTCATCATCATCAACATCAATTGAAGAAGCGGTAACTTGAGCCTGAAGACGCTCAACCTCTCACTCTAGACACTCGATTTGTAGGTGACCTATCTAGTCCAAGCAAGAAACATATAGTTAGAAAAATAGATATCAAGCATACAAGAAATAAGCTCAACACATGATCTAGAATGAAGTATAGTCCAAAAGTGATCAGGTTTTACAGAATCACAAAGCGGTATGAAATACTGAGGGTAACCACAAAAGAAATAAGCTCAACACCTAGAGGCATAGCAGTAACGGCACGATATGCAAGATAGTCTCGATAAGACCCAATAGAAGTAGCACGATGTGCAAGTCAGTCTTGATAAGACCCAGTAGAAGTAGCATAGTATGGAAGTCTGTCTCGATGAGACCCAGCAGAAGCAATTGTGCAAGTTAAGCTCAATGAGACCTAGTAGAAGCAGCACGATGTGCAAGTCAATCTCGATGAGACCCAGCAGAAGCAGCACGATGTGCAAGTCAGTCTTGATGAGACCCGATCAAAATAGCACAAAGTGTAATATGCCTAATCTAGGTAGTATGAAACCTAATTGAAATAGCATGATGTACAAGCCACCTGATGAGGCTCCTCAGTTCAGCACGATGTGTAAGCCGCCCAGATGAGGCTCCTTAGTTAGCACAATGTGCAAGTCGATTAGATAAGGCTTCTCCTTTTAGAATGATGTGCAAGTCGCGCGGATAAGGTAATTCGGTCTCGATAAGAACCAATGGAAGTAGCATGATGTGCAAGTCGTGCGGATAAGGCAATTCAGTCCCCTCGATTAAGCTCCTTAGTTTAGCATGATATGTAAATCACCTAGATTAGGCTCCTTAGTTTAGCACGATGTGCAAGCCGTATGGAGCAGGTAGCTCAGTCTCGATGAGACTCTTCTCAAGCAACACGATGTGCAAAGGTAGATTCGCCTCGATGAGATTTCTCTCAAGCAGTACGATGTGCAAAAGTCAGCTCCATCTCGATGAGATGTCTCTCAAGCAATATGATGTGCAAATGCAACTCCATCTCGATAAGACTCAACAATCACCTGAAGCAGCATGATGTGCTAAAAACCTGGATCAAGCAATTCAAGTAGTGTCATATACAAAATGCCTGGAACGAACAATATTATGATAAGGATAACCATGAAAATAAGAACTACCATAATTGAAGACAATCAAAGAGGACTACTGTTTTGAAGAAGGAAGTTCAAGTTTGAGGTTCATCTTGAAGAAAGCATCTCCCTTAAAGAAGGCATCCATTTTGAAGAAAGAATGTCCCCTTGAAGAAGACATCTACCTTGAAGAAAGAATTCAAAGATTACCTTGAAAAAGAGATCTCAAAAAGGAAATTTGAAGTTCAGCTTAAAAAAAGAAATCTGCCTTAGTAGAAGAAAATTCACTTTAAAGAAGGCATTTGAAGAAGAAGAATTTAAAAAGAAATTTAAGCCACATTGAAGGATAGATTTTTGATAATCAGACCCACATGAAATAATTACTGTAAAGACTAGAAAGAAGCTTCATTGGAAGACAACAACGAATACAGTAACATCTAGAACTTATTTGAATTTAACATCAAGAATTGTTTGACATTTTGCAGGAACTTACAAGAACGATGAAGAGATCTCCAGTGAATCCGAGAATTAACAACCTGATATGAACTCCTCAATAAAGGGTCCTATAAATGCAAAATCTGAAGAGATCAAGAGCAAAGAGTCAAGAATTTTTCCCAATGGATTAGAAGAAATCAAGAATAGAAACAAGAATACTTGGAAGAGGGGCATGAAACCCAATAAATGCAATGACTGAAGAGATCAATGAAGAATGAAGAATACTTAAAAAAAAGAGCATGAAATCCAGCAAATGCAGAGTCTAAAAAGACTAAAGAAAGAATGAAGAACAATTAGTGGAAAGCATGAAGGATAAGAAGCTCTAAAGATCGCGAAGCAGCGCATGATAGAAGTTTTCCCAATGAGCATGCATTAGAAGGAAACCCTAAGAAATAGGTGCACTTAGGAGTGTTTTAAGCCCTTATAACCGGCAGAAGCCCTAAGAAAAGGTGCATTGAAGAGTGTTAAAAACTAAAAAAAGTAAGTGCACTTAAGAGTGTTTTAAACCCTTAGACTGGGCACAAGCCCTAAGAAGAGGCACACTGAAGGGTATTGAAAACCCTAAGAAGTAGGTGCACTTAAGAGTATTTTAGACCCTTAGAATAGGCACAAGCCCTAAGAGGAGACGCACTAAATTGTGTTAAGAACCCTAAGAAGTAGGCACACTAAAGAGTGTTAGAAACCTTAGGAAGGAGGTGCACTAAAGAGTGTTTTATCATAGCATCATAAGGATGATTTCAAGCCCTTGAATGGGCACATCCGCCCTTAGATGCGCGCATTAGCTCTCGGATGGGCACATTCACCCTTAGAATGGGCATCTCAACACTTGAATGGATGCACCTTTTGTTGACATAGAGAAGAGAGAGACATGATGAGAAAGTCTGATGGAATAAGAATGAAGGCAAAGATGTCAAGAGGGAAGAAAGAAAGACGAAGCAAGAGTACTTTGTCTACTTTTGTGTCTCACAAACCTCTCCAAAGTAGGGGTTAAGCTGTAGACACTAAATTTTTAAGGCTCAATGAAGGAACGAAGATGAATGTTGACCAAAGAAAATGACCAAGATGCCCTTGGAGGCCAAGAAAGGAAAAGTGAGAAGGAATTGATAAAAGGTCTCGAAAACCGAAATATGACTTCAAAAATTTATAGAAATCCAGGAAAAGTCTGATGGTGATACCGTTGTGAAGCTATGGATGTCTAGTTTTCGTAGAAATTTATGGATTACAATTTGAAGTTGAAATCAAGAAGTTAGGTGCAATTGAACGGACAAAGGTTTGAAGAGACCACACTGCAAAAGGACAAAATAGGAAGGGTCAAATAAAGAACAATCAATGCACTGTCAAACAGCCGCCTGACTGTTAACCAACGGCCGATCGACTATCTCACAGTCACCAGACAGTTTGATGATAGCCACCAAGCTGTTTGTTGTTTATTTTCGAAAATTTTCAATGAAAACCTTCCTTTTTTAGAATTTGCTTCCTTTTTCAAAACCAACCCTTACCTGTATAAACCCCCCTTGGCTCACTTTTTCACATACTAAATTTTGAAATAATTATCTCTTCTTTCTCTTGAAGACACACTCGAGAATTCAAGAAGTCTCTTCTAGTATATGTTAGCCCTAAGGCTACATGATAATTTTGATGATAACAATACACATTGATTAATTGTGATTTACTAACATGTTTATTTATGTGCAAGAGTAATATCATTGAAATAATTGTCAAATCAAGAAAAGGCTTATTAAAATGAAGTGTTGAAGCTAAGGAGAAGACTACATGTTAAAGGCACCAAAGTTTAAGAACAAGGTTTGATTCAAGGAATGTGACACATGAGCAATGTTCAATCAAGTGGTCATATATTTTTCTACAGATGTCCAAATGATATGATTCTTAGCCTTTGAAATCCTCACTCAATTATAAACATTTCATATGTTTTAAAGAATTCAATTTTAAGTGTAAGATCGTCCAAATCATCATGCAAGTTGGAAGACAAAAATGAAGCGCTGACATGAGCACGAATCTCCTTTGTGGACATATCTTGAGCTCGAAAAAATCAAATGACTTGATTCTTGGCATTAGAAAGACTACTTTAATGGTTCCATTTCATATTTTTTTGGAAGAAGTTCAATGGTGTTTTGGCCATATCTTGAGCTACAGATATCCAAATGACTTGGTTTTTGATGCGTTGGAAAGCTATTCAAATGTGCAGATCTTTTATGTTTTACAGATTTTCAAATTTCAAACGGAACATTGACAAAAATGGCAGACAAAATTACGGTTTTTATGGTGGGCAGAAAATTTGGAGATGGTGTCTTCACTTGATTAAGTTCATCTCATTTGCCTATAAAGGAGCCATTCTCCCATGCATTCAACAAGTGCAAGAGAAGCATTTTATCAAGCAAAAAAGCCAAGAGAAATATCAAGTTTATCGAGCTTTTATATTCTTTATCTACTCTTTGAAGAGAGTTGTACTTTTGTTGTAAAAACTTTTCTTTGTTCTTATATTGTGTGAGAGTGAGATCTTCGTGTAAAGGATAAAAGATATCCTTGAGAGAACTCTTTCCTTGGTGAGGTTGTTCATCAAGAAGAACTCTTGGTGTGGTGTTATCAAGAGTTGAAAGAAAAAGTCTTGGTGAGTTGTTCATCAAGCAAGTTGTAAAGATTTCTACAACTTAGTGGAAAGCTTAGCTCGTGGAGCTAGGAGCCCGTGGACGTAGGCAAGGTTTGCCGAACCACGTAAATTTAGTTTGCACTCTCTCTATCCCTATACTCTTTACATTTACTTGCACTTGAGATTATTTATTATTGCTATTCTTTTGATTGCATCTTAGATAACTTCTATTTTCATCTTCTTCACTTCTATTCTCAAAAGAAAAAGTGAAATAATTTTTATCTTTCAAGAAAAGTTTTATAAATTCGTTTTGATAAATAAACCCAATTCACCCCCCCTCTTGGGTTGTCATACTGGGTCAACAAGTGGTATCAGAGCAAGGTTGCTAAATTTTTTAAATCTTAATCGATTTTTGAGCTATGGCAACGTTTAATTCAACTTATATGTTGAGGGACTTTCTATCTCTAGACCTCCATTTTTTAATGGAAGTGATTACTCTTATTGGAAAACTAGAATGAATATTTTTTTGAAATCTTTTGATTATGATTTGTGGTCTATTGTTTTGGAAGGACCTTTTGTTCCTACCAAAATTGAAAATGGAGAAAGCTTGCTTAAAGAACCTAAAGAGTTTAGTGAAGATGATAAAAAGAAATTGAGTTTGAATGCTAAAGCTATGAATGTGTTATATTGTGCTCTAGAGAGAATGAGTTTAATAGAATATCTACTTGTTCTGACGGCACCGACATATGACACACACTTGAAGTAACTCATGAAGGAACTAGTCAAGTTAAAGAATCCAAAATTAGTATGCTAGTTCATAGTTATGAGCTTTTTAAGATGAAATCTGATGAATCAATTCTGAAATGTTTACTAGATTTACGGATATTATTAATAGTTTGAAATCTCTTGGTAAATCTTATTCTAATGTTGAAATGGTGAGAAAGATTCTTAGGTGTCTATCAAAATCTTGGGAGCCAAAGGTGACGGCAATTCAAGAAGCAAAGGACCTCACCAAACGACCATTAGAAGAACTTATGGGTTCTCTCATGACTCATGAAATCACCTTGAAGGAGAATGAAGAAGATTTCAAGAAAAAGAAAAATATCGCTTTCAAATCTTCAACAAAAGAATATGATGAGTCCAACGATGAAGGAGATGATGAAGATCTTGCATTCATCACAAGAAAGCTAAAAAAGATGATTAGAAGAAACCAAGGATTCAAGAAGAACTCTAGAAGGGAGTACAAAGGGCAAAGCTCAAAGCAAGATAAGAAAAATGATCAAGTCATTTGCTATGATTGCAAGAAACCGGGACATGTAAAGATGGATTGTCCTTACTTCAAAAGTCAAAACAAGAAATCAAAAGCAATGAAAGCCACAAATTGGGATGATAGTGAAGCTAGCTCTACCGAAGAAGAAGATTGCGAAGTGGCAAACATGTGCTTCATGGCTTTAAGTGACGATGAGGTAAGTATTCTAAATTATGATCCTAAACTTTCATATGATGAATTACTTGAAGCATTCCAAAATTTACATGTGCAAGTTGATAAGCAAAATTCAAAAATTAATGCTTTCAAAAAGAAGTCAAAAAATCATGTTATCTCAATTAGAAGAGGTGGTAGAAATAAATGAAGCTTTAGAAAATGAAAATGAAATTTTAAAGCAAAAAGATTTTGAAAGTTTGGAAAGTCAAATATATTTTTAAAAACTGAAAATGAGATTTTAAAACAAAAGGATTTTGATAAATTAGAGAAAGAAAATGTTATTTTGAAAAAGGAAAATAATGACTTAAGAAATATTGTTGATAGTTTTACAAAAAGCACAAAAAATTTGAATTCTATGTTACACAACCAAAGGTGTGTTTTTGATAAAAGAGGCTTAGGATATAAAACTCATAAAAATCAAAAGTATTTTAAAAATTATTTTGCTCATGCATCTTTTAGGAATAATCCTAATCATTCATGTACTTATTGTGGAAGAAAAGGACACAATATGCATTCTTGCTCCATTAAAGAAATCCTAATTTGAAACAAATATGGGTTCCAAAAAGTACCATAACTAACCCCCAAGGACCCAAGAACTTTTGGGTACCAAAAAGTTACTCCGTGAATGTTGATTGTAGAGACAAAGCGAGTGGCAAACACAAGTCAGTACTTAGATAGTGGATGCTCAAAGCATATGACCGGAGATGTCTCCAAGTTCTCAAGATTAATCATGAAGAAAGGAGGATATGTGACCTTCGGTGATAATGCCAAAGGAAGGGTAATCGAACATGATGATATTGGTAACCCTTCTTCACCCTTTACTGAAAATGTTTTGCTTGTTAATGGTTTGAAACATGATTTGATTAGCATTAGTCAATTGTGTGATAAGGGATATTTTGTTGCTTTTGAGCCTAATAGATATGTGATTAAGGATGTTAGTAAAAATAAGACATTATTTGTTAGTAATAGATGTGGTAATATTTATACAATTGATATTGATGTTAATGATCATGTAGAAAATTGTTTCATTGTTAATCATGATGCTTGGTTATGGCATAGAAGGGTAGGTCATGCTAGCATGGACACAATTTCAAAAATTTCTAAAAATGATTTAGTTGATGGTCTGCCAAAAATAAAATTTGAAAAGGATAAAATTTGTGAGCTTGTCATTGGAACACACGTGAGAACTTTTTAAACAAAGAATATTATTCAACAACAAACCTTCTACAATTATCATTGGCGCATTTATTTGGACACAAGAAACTCAAAGGATTGGTGGAAAGTATTAAGTTTTGTTATTGTGGATGATTATCAAGATTCCACTGGTTAGTTATGTTCTTGAAAACTACAAATAGAGGACATAACAAGCTAATTTTCAAAATTACAAAAAAGAGTCCAAATCACATATAAAGGGCATTCTATTGATCCATTAGAAGTGATCATGGTGGTGAAAGTAGACATGTCGCGTTTTGAAAATCTTTGTGATGAAAATGGTTTTGAACATAATTTTTCAGCACCTAGAATTCCACAACAAAATGGTGTTGTTGAGAGGAAAAATAGGACTATCCAAGAAATGGCTAGGACCATGTTACTTGAAAATAATTTGCCAAAATATTTTTGGGCCGAAGCCGTTATTACCGCATTCTTTATAATCAATAGAGTCCATTTTAGAGCTTTAATAAAGAAAACTCCTTATGAACTTTGGAAAGGAAGAAAACCCAACATTGGATTTTTTAAAGTTTTTGGATGTAAATGTTTTATTTTAAAACACTAAGGATAACCTTGGAAAATTTGATGCAAAAGCCGATGTTGGAATTTTTGTGGGCTACTCCAACCATAGTAAAGCATATAGAGTTTTTAACAAAAAGACTCTTACTATTGAAGAATCTATGCATGTTGAATTTGATGAAACTAATGTGATTTCTTCAAAGATTTTAGATGATGATATTGTTGAAGTAGAAAGGCAAATCAAGGAATCAAGGCTTGATGAAAAGAGTCAAGATGATTTACAACTTCAACAAGAAAAGCTTGAGAAAGTAAATGATTCTTCCCACGAATTACCAAAGGAATTGAGGTATGCAAAAGCTCACCCTAAAGATCTTATTATTGGTGAACCATCACAAGGTATGAGAACTAGATCTTCTTTTAGAAACTTTTATAATCATTTTGCATTTGTCTCTCAATTTGAACCAAAAACTTTTAAAGAAGCCGAAAATGACGAAAGTTGGATTTTGGCTATGCAAGAAGAATTGAACCAATTAGAAAGAAATCAAGTTTGGGAATTAGTCCCTAGACCCAAAAATCATTCTATTATAGGCACTAAATGGATTTTTAGAAATAAAGTAGATGAAAATGGCAACATTATTAGAAACAAAGCTAGACTTGTTGCTCAAGGATACAATCAAGAAGAAGGTATTGCTGTCTCTTATACACATCTAGATGTGTATAAGAGACAGGTTGTGTGCATTTGCATGTTATAAAAATTTTACATTATACCAAATGGATGTCAAAAGTGCATTTTTAAATGGTTACATATGGAGGAAGTATATGTAGAGTAACCTCTTGGTTTTCAAAATCATGATTTTCCAAACCATGTTTTCAAACTCAAAAAGGCACTTTATGGCTTGAAACAAGCACCAAGAGCATGGTATGATAGATTGAGCAAATTTCTCATTGATAATGGTTTCGAAATGAAAAAAGGTGATACTACTCTTTTTGTTAAAACAAAAAAATGATGATTTATTAATTGTTCAAATCTATGTTGATGATATTATATTTTGTGCTACTAATATTTCTATGTGTGAAGAATTTTCCAAGTGTATGCAACAAGAATTTGAAATGAGCTTAATGGGAGAATTAGATTTCTTCCTTGGACTTCAAATCAAGCAATCAATGGATGGGATCTTCATAAATCAAGCTAAATACACAAGAGATCTTCTCAAGAAGTTTGGAATGGATAATTCAAGGACATATAACACACCTATGGGTACATTAACCAAGCTTGACAAAGATGAGAAAGGAAAAGATGTTGAGGTACAAAATATCGAGGTATGATTGACTCTCTTGTATTTAACTGTAGTAGACCCGAATATTATGTTTGTCTGTGTGTATGTGTGCTAGGTTCAATATTGTCCAAAGGAATCTCTACCGTAAGGACTGTAAAGAGGGATTTAGATATCTTCTTGGTACCCATAAATCTAGGTCTTTGGATCCTAGAAGTGTGTGTGATAATTTTGATCTAATTGTTATTCCGAGCGGATTTGTGGAAGTCTTCGTGATAGAAAGGCACTAGTGGCTCTTGCCATTTTCTAGGACATGCATATTAGTAAAAGGTTTAGTAGAAAACAAATTCTGTTGCATTAGTCAACTGCGGAAGCCGGCGTATATTCAGCTAGGAAGTTGTTGTGCACAAGCTCTTTGGATGAAACAAATTTAAAAGATTATGGTGTGGTATTTGATCATATTCCCATCAAATGTGACAATACAAGTGCCATCAACATTTCAAAAAATCAAATACAACACTCTAGGACTAAGCATATAGAGATTAGACATCATTTTATTAGAGATCATGTGCAAAAAGGTAATATTTCTTTAGAATTTGTTCCCAACGAAAAACAATTAGCTGATATATTTACTAAACCCCTTAGTCAAGATAGATTTTGCATAATTAGAAGAGAATTAGGCATGTTGGATAAATCTTAATTTTTCTTTGATAATTTTTGAATGGTAGCATATGTTAAGGGGGAGAATATATTTAGGGGAGTAATTAATTTGATTACATCTTTTTGATGATAACAAAAGTGGGAGAAATGGTATGGTTGGATTGCTTGTATTTATAACAATTGCTCTTTGCTCTCTTTTTGTTTATACTTGATTTCATTTTCATTCTTTATTTTAGATATTATTTGAAAGCAATCAATGGTTTGTCATCATCAAAAAGGGGGAGTGTTAGGCCCTAAGGTACATGATAAATTTGATGATATACAATACACAGTGATTAATTGTGATTTACTTATCATGGTATTTATGTTGCAAGAGTAATATCATTGAAATATTGTAAAATCAAGGAAAAAGGCTATTAAAATGAAGTGTTGAAGCTTAGGAGAAGACTACATGTTAAAGGCATCAAAGTTTAAGTACAAGTTTGATTCAAGGAATGTGATATATGAGCAATGTTCTATCAATTGGTCATATATTTCTCTACAAATGTCCAAATAATGTGATTCTTGAGCCTTTGGAAAACTTACTCAATTTATAAAATTTCATATGTTTTAAATAAATTCAAATTTTAAGTGCAAGATCGTCCAAATCATCATGCAAAGTGAAAGACAAATGGAAGCAGCTGACATGAGCACCGAATACTCTTTTGGACATATCTTGAGCTAGAAAAATCAAAATGACTCGATTCTTACGGCATTAGAAAGATGACTTAATGGGTCACATTTCATATGTTTTGAAGACATTCAAATTTCAAATGGAAGACCGACATAATTGACATGCAATTCAGTGGACTGACACAGAGAAGAAAAATCAACTCACATAAGCACCTAATGGTGTTTTGGCCATATCTTAAGATAGAGATATCCAAAATCTTTGAATTTAATGTTTTGGAAAGCTTATTCAAATATGAGATCTTTTATGTTTTGAATGAAATGTCAATATTTCAAACGGAAGACTGACAGAATTATCAGTCAAGCAGTGGACTGACCACAGGAGGAAAAATCAAGTCACATGAGCACCGAATTGGTGTGTTGGCCATATCTTGAGCTAGAGATATCCAATTACCTTGTGATTCTTGATGAGTTGGAAGCTTATTCAAGTGCAGATCTTTTGATGTTTTACAGATTTTCAAAATTTAAACAAGAACATGACACAATGGCATAAAAAAATTACGGTTTTTATGGTGGGCAGAAAATTTGGAGATGGTTGTATTCACTTGATTAAATTCATTATCATTGATCTAAAAAGGAGCCATTCTCCCATGCATTCAACAAAGTGCAAGAGAAGCATTTTATCAAGCAAAAAAAGCCAAGAGAAATATCAAGTTTATAGAGCTTTTATATTCTTTATCTCCTCTTTGAAGAGAGTTGTACTTTTGTTGTAAAAACTTTTCTTTGTTCTTATATTGTGTGAGAGTGAGATCTTCTTGTAAAGGATTAAAGATATCCTTGAGAGAACTCTTTCCTTGGTGAGGTTGTTCATCAAGAAGAACTCTTGGTGTGGTGTTATCAAGAGTTGAAGGAAAAAAAAGTCTTGGTGAAGTTGTTCATCAAGCAAGTTGTAAAGTATTCTACAACTTAGTGGAAAGCCTAGCTTGTGGAGAAGCTAAGAGCCCGTGGACGTAGGCAAGGTTTGCCGAACCACGAAATTGAGTTTGCACTCTCTCTATCCCTATACTCTTTACATTTACTTGCACTTGAGATTATTTATTGTTGCTATTCTCTTGATTGCTTCTTAGATAACTTCTATTTTCATCTTCTTCACTTCTATTCTCAAAAGAAAAAGTGAAATAATTTTTATCTTTCAAGAAAAGTTTTATAAATTCGTTTTGATAAATAAAACCCAATTCACCCCCCCTCTTGGGTTGTCATACCTGGGTCAACAAGTGGTATCAGAGCAAGGTTGCTCAATTTTTTAAATCTAAATCGATTTTTGAGCTATGACAACTTTTAATTCAACTTCATATGTTGAGGGACTTTCTATCTCTAGACCTCCAATGTTTAATGGAAGTGATTACTCTTATTGGAAAACTAGAATGAGTATTTTCTTGAAATCTTTTGATTATGATTTGTGGTCTATTGTTTTGGAAGGACCTTTTGTTCCTACCAAAATTGAAAAATGGGGAATGCATGCTTAAAGAACCTAAAGAGTTTAGTGAAGATGATAAAAAGAGATTGAGTTTGAATGCTAAAGCTATAAATGTGTTGTATTGTGCTCTAGATAGAAATGAGTTTAATAGAATATCTACTTGTTCTACGGCACAAGAAATATGGCACACACTTGAAGTAACTCATGAAGGAACTAGTCAAGTTAAAGAATCCAAAATTAGTATACTGGTTCATAGTTATGAGCTTTTAAGATGAAATCGGATGAATCAATTTCTGAAATGTTTACTAGATTTACGGATATTATTAATAGTTTGAAATCTCTTGGTAAATCTTATTCTAATGTTGAAATGGTGAGAAAGATTCTTAGGTGTCTACCAAATCTTGGGAGCCAAAGGTGACGGCAATTCAAGAAGCAAAGGACCTCACCAAACTACCATTAGAAAAACTTATGGGTTCTCTTATGACTCATGAAATCACCTTGAAGGAGAATGAAGAAGATTTCAAGAAAAAGAAAAATATCGCTTTCAAATCTTCAACAAAAGAAGATGATGAGTCCAACGATGAAGGAGATGATGAAGATCTTGCATTCATCACAAGAAAGCTAAAAAAGATGATTAGAAGAAACCAAGGATTCAAGAAGAACTCTAGAAGGGAGTACAAAGGGCAAAGCTCAAAGCAAGATAAGAAAAATGATAAAGTCATTTGCTATGAGTGCAAGAAACCGGGACATGTAAAGATGGATTGTCCTTACTTCAAAAGTCAAAACAAGAAATCCAAAGCAATGAAAGCCACAAAATGGGATGATAGTGAAGCTAGCTCTACCGAAGAAGAAGATTGCGAAGTGGCAAACATGTGCTTCATGGCTTTAAGTGACGATGAGGTAAGTATTCTAAACTATGATCCTAAACTTTCATATGATGAATTACTTGAAGCATTCCAAAATTACATGTGCAAATTGATAAGAAAAACTTAAAAATCAATGCTTTCAAAAAGAAGTCAAAAATCATGTTATCTCAATTAGAAGAGTTGGTAGAAATAAATGAAGCTTTAGAAAATGAAAATGAAATTTTAAAGCCAAAAGATTTTGAAAGTTTGGAAAGTCAAATACATTTATTAAAAACTGAAAATGACATTTTAAAAAAAAAGGATTTTGATAAATTGGAGAAGCAAAATGCTATTTTGAAAAAGGAAAATAATGACTTAAGAAATATTGTTGATAGTTTTACAAAAAGCACAAAAAATTTGAATTCTATGTTACAAAACCAAAGGTGTGTTTTTGATAAAAGAGGCTTAGAATATAAAACTCATAAAAATCAAAAGTATTTTAAAAATTATTTTGCTCATGCATCTTTTAGGAATAATCTTAATCATTCATGTACTTATTGTGGAAGAAAAGGACACAATGTGCATTCTTGCTCCATTAAAAGAAATCCTAATTTGAAACAAATATGGGTTCCAAAAAGTATCATAACTAACCCCCAAGGACCCAAGAACTTTTGGGTACCAAAAAGTTACTCCTTGAAAGTTGATTGTAGAGACAAAGGAGTGGCAAACACAAGTGGTACTTAGATAGTGGATGCTCAAGGCAAATGACCGGAGATGCCTCCAAGTTCTCAAGATTAATCATGACGAAAGGAGGATATGTGACCTTCGGTGATAATGCCAAAGGAAGGGTAATCGGACATGGTGATATTGGTAACCCTTCTTCACCTATTATTAAAGATGTTTTGCTTGTTCATGGTTTGAAACATGATTTGATTAGCATTAGTCAATT
>SNVD02009199.1:0-36077 GCA_013180625.2 Boswellia sacra | reverse complement strand
AATATATGTTAAAATAATATATATTTGGTTAATTTCATTTAATTAATTTTAATTTTTTTCGAAAGGATATAAATTACGGAAGAACAAAGGATACTATAGAGAAATGTAGTTAAGTCTCACTTAGTAAGAGACTCAAAAGTTTATAAACTAATAAATAATCTGAAGAAGAAACACCAACATTAATTGATGGATCGCTAATTTAATATATAGTTTTAATTAATTTGCTTTGAACACCCACCACAAAATTTCATTTGAAGTTAGGTCATGTCCATCCATGTACGTGGACATGCACGTGCATCTAGCAAGCAACCATGATCCTTATATATATATATATATATATGTTCATTGTTAGTGCTACACTCATTACTTCATGATAAGATTCCTCCACGCAAGAACCATATATATAATCAAATATATAAGATTAACACAACATAATCCAAAGTTAACTCTCTTATATATAGTCTGTCAATTAATGTTCTTGTTTTAATATATCTTCCATTTCTTCCCCCTAAAGAAAAGTTTGCAACTTGCATTATTAAAAATTATAAGCACCCTATAGATGATATCCCATATAAGGAAAATGAATTAAGAATATTTAAATGGACCACACGTTATTTTAAAATAATTAAAGAGAATGTCTCGCAGAATCCCCGTAGGATCGATATACTTATAATATTATATCCTTGTTAATTAAAAAAACAGATGCATGTGATCACTAAGCAGAACTTGGGATTCTATAAATTCTCCTGAGACGGATTAAATATATTTATATTAGAATAACGACCGATAGGCTTCAAAATCAATTTTAGTGTAATTAATTGTCAGGTTCAGTGGCTGCAATCCCACAGCTTAAAGGCCCCATTAGAAAGCTGTACAAGTATCTTGTTACTATATGCAATAAAGAAGTGAATTAGAATCAGATAATTAAAGCTGAAATATGTAGTAAATTAAATTTACATATACATAATTTTTTCTTAAATATTTTACTCTTTTAGTTCTTTGTTAATTGCTGTAATGGCGTGGCTGCAATCCGACAGCTGAGGCCACTATAGAAAGAAAGCTGAACATTCTTACTAAAAGGATTAATTTAATTAATAGATCAATATCTATAAAGAAAAATTAGGTCAAATTCATGAATGAAGTAAACTTCGTTCCCAGAAGTATATCGATAATAAATTGTGCCTGCTGTGATAGATGGAGGACGAATATTATGTCGTTGACAAGACTTAAAAAAGAAAAAGAAAAAAATTTAATGAAAGAATAAATTGTAAAAATGAATCGAGACATTGAAAATTTAGATGTCATAACTATGTCAGCTCTTAGATGCTTTCTTTTTTAAAAGTTTATAGGGACAAAATTGACCTAGTAACATTCTTAGAGTGTGGACTCTTATACGTGACATCTCGTGTCATGTAAATTCCAAGATTAAATTTTAACAATGTGATATTCTCGGTAGTTGTGATAATTTATTAGTTTTAATTGGTGGGGTTTTCATAGTATTTATTACTTTCTTAAACATAGGATGAGCATTTCTGTAGCATGAAAAAATTAAACAAAATTCGTGCAGCATATATCACATAGATCTCTTGTAGGCACATGGTGTCATATTGACAAAATTATAGGAGTTTTATGAGAACTTCTCCAAAATTTATATACTCTCTGACCGGGAAACAGTAAAACTTTTTGTTGATCAAAATTTCATTAATTAATTGCAGTTCCAGTTCATGTTAATATCTTATAGTGGATTTCTTTTTCTAATGGTTTCTGGTGGAAAATTATCTTCAGGAGCGTTCTTTTTTTAAATAAGGAAATCCCGTCAATAAACTGGGTCCTAAGAAAAGTCTATCTAGTCCCAATCTTCAGTAAAAATCAAAAAAATTGATCCAGTTATAACCCTCTGTACAACTGGATTAATGGATGTCCAATTAGAAATGATAACAGAATACAATACATGTTTAAAAATTCAAGCATATAAAAATTTAGATGTTTTGACAGATTTTAATATTTGATATCTCAATATCTATCAATTTCATCCAAAAATCTAACAATAATGTAAAATATAAAAAGATCAAGTGGATTCTTATTCTTCAAAGGAAAATTGAGAATTAAAAAAAAAAAAT
Source organism: Boswellia sacra (assembly GCA_013180625.2). Classification (NCBI taxonomy): domain Eukaryota; kingdom Viridiplantae; phylum Streptophyta; class Magnoliopsida; order Sapindales; family Burseraceae; genus Boswellia; species Boswellia sacra. The sequence continues at coordinate 33,957 of SNVD02009199.1, read as the reverse complement.
TTTTTAGGTATTTAAGTTAATTTAGTCAAAATTTGATTTTTGATATCTCAAGTACTCTCAATCAAGTATTCAATTGTCTAACAAAGTATCGAGTTATTAATATCTATCGAACAATTATTTGAGTAAACAAAAAGTATCAAGCAAAAAATTGAGTTAACAAATCTATTCAACAATTTGATACCTTATTTGATAACAAACACTTGATTCATATATATATATATATATATATATATATATATATATGAGTCTAATAAAACCTTGAATAACCCCTCAACTTGCCTATTTTTAACATTTTCCTACATAAGCTACTAGTAATTTTTCTTCTAATAACAGATTAATTACAAGTATGGGGCAAAATGGTTCAGAAAGATCAGAGATTCTTGCATGCTAAGCTAATTGTACTTGAGAAAGATGAAAGAAGCTGGAAGCATAAAAGTATGGGCTTAATTAAGATTCACAAAATATCCCTAGAAAATTTCCATACTTTAATATCAATTGATAGATATATGAACTTCCCCTAAATGTGAATCCAACCAGGCTCTTGTCGTCATTGAAGAGTCAAAGTCTCCTCATATCTGAATGGGTATCACATGGCCGAAAACAATAGAGTCCAATTGGCTTGCAAACAAAAGCAAGATTGGTCAGCTCACACGTGAGCCGCACGCACGGTAAAGTAAGTTTTGAACGCTTGACAGCCATAAAAGGTTCTCATGGATCAAGTTCTGGATACATTTGTTTTATTCTTGAGTTGTTTAAATTAAAAAAAAAAAAAAAACGGTTGACTTGTTAAAGCTCGTTTAGCTGTTGAAAAGGTCAAGTGGTTAAATCTAAAGTTTTTAAATTTAATTCAAAATATAGCTTCAAGATGTTTCCAGTAGCTTTGAGAAAACAAGACTTAAATAAATAAATAAAATCCTTCTTTTATTCTTGGAGCAACTAAAACCATATAGATTTTTACTAATTTTTTCCGTCACAAAATTTATAAAATATCCCACTCATTCCAATATTAAATTTTGAAAATAAAAATTTTATTAATTTTATTTTTATTTTAAAAATAAATATTTGAATACAATAAAATAAATAAAATTGAAAAAATATAAAATATACTTACGGGGCAATTTTTTTTAAAATCTAAATAGGTCTGAACTAAACAAATCTAAATAAGTCTAAATATAAAAATATGAATGGTATGTTTATTTTTTCTTTTTTATATCTGAATTAAAATATCTAAAAGCTAATAAGATTTACATACAGATTTCTATTTATATATATTATTTTTACTTATAATTTTATTTCATATAGTAAAAATATTTGTATATCAAAATTTATTATGAATTTAATTTATTTAAATGTGTATAATTAGATAAAATAGTTTTTAAGAAGAATTTGATATATAAAAAAGCTAAATAATCACAAAATAATTTTAAAAATATATAAAAATCATAATATAAAATTAAAAATATATAATAATGTTCCAAAATTAAAATATTAAACTATGTATAAATTAGTCATAAATGAATTTTATAAGGGTACTTAAGAGAATTAGAGGAGTAATAAATGGTTCACACATTCGCATTCATATAAAAACTAGAATTTTTAACTTCTTTCATTCATATGAAAATATCTTATATTAAGTCTTAAGTAAAAAAAAAAAAAAACAATACTATGAAAATATGAAGTCTATTAATAAGCTAAATTCAAACTTCATATAAAAAAGTAATCAGCCTCTTGCCCTCTACATCAATGTGTGTTCAAAGATAAATCACATCCATTATAAGGTGTCTTCAGACACCTTTATTTAGATACCTAATTTTTTTTAACTTAAAATCAAACATAAATTGATGACCATGACACATATATTCATATTCAGTAATTGAGATAATTGATGAGTTTAAGATATTAAATTTATATGTAGCTTTTCATTCAAATTTAGGTTAATAAGTTATATGAACATAAATTTTTTTAAGTTAATGTATAACCTTTGATTCAATATAGCTTAGCTTTTGATTCAATATAACTTCATTAAATTTGAGAAAAGTATCATGATTCATATAGTTTAACACTTAAAAAATTTTAAGTGGCTCCATTTACCTCACTTATTTAAAACTCAAATTAAGTGACGACCTTTTTTATACGATAGATGTTTATTTGAAGTGATTAAATTTAACTAAAATTACCAGAATTTGACTAACATAGTCAGTTTTTAACTAACAAACATGATTTTAAGTAGAGAGAAGTAGGGACGGAGCCAAATAGTGACGAGTGGGGGCAATTTTCCCCACTAAATTTGTAAAATTCATTTATTCCCCTTACAATTTATATTTTAACACAATAACCTTTTTTTTCTAGTTTAAGTAATTTAAATTTCTAATCTATCTATCTTATAATCATTTTACTCTTAACAGCTTCAACAATAGTTATCTATATTATGCTATTAAACTTTAATATATGGTTAATAAATATCATAATATATTTTTAATTCACAATATCTTATATTAATTTTATCAATTATGAAACATTCAAGTTAAGAATTAAATTACAATAAACTAACATTCTATCAATTTTTTTATATAATATGTTTCACAAAAGTACTTATAAGTAAAAAATATTTTCTACACAAAGAATCTATATATCAAATATTCTTTTTTTCTACACAAAGAACCTATATATCAAATATTCTTTTTAAATATTTTTATTGATATTAATTTAACTCTACAAATAAATATAAAATAGCTTTTGAGCGAATACTTTTTATAATTTATAAATATTTTTCTTTTAAGCTCTTAATTATACTATCTTTTTAATATAAAAAAATCTATAAATTAGTAATAAATATAATTTTTTATTTTTATTTTTTGTGAATAATTTTTTTTAATGCCTTAATTTGCCCCCACTCAACTCAGAAGCTGGCTCCGTCCCCGGAGAGAAGCTACCATGCCTCTCCTACAATGCAGCACTAGCAATGAGCAGTATGTTGATTACGCGGCCTAAGGTGGCGCACATGTGGCGTGCGCTGATTGCCATTCACACTGAATTGCAATGGAGGCATGGTAGCCTCCCTTTTTTTAAGTAATGTGATAATAATCATCCAAAAATTTATGGGTGACGCCCTCTTTTCCTTCTCATGATTTCCAATCTCTTCTTCTCATTATCATTTCATGATCTCCCTCTCAATTGATCTTTGGTTAAAATACAATAAAAAAAATTAATTGATCTTTGGTTAAAATTAAACAAAAAAATTAATTGATCTTTGGTTAAACGGCGAACAAAAAATATACTAATAATTTGAAAATCTCATTGGAAACTTTTATAAATGGTAAATAACAATATGAACGGCCCTTTAAATTCGTCAAAAATCTCTCACAGAGAGATCAAATTATTAGAAATTTGCCCTTTGTAGGGTACTTCTGTCTAATCTTTCAGAGATCGAAGAGAAATCTTAATTCATGAAAAATCAGAAAAACCAACTGTGAATCATTCACATGAGACTTGAAATTAGTTGATCAAATTATTATTTGAAATTAAATTAAGCTCTAAAGTAGCGTTTTAATCTAAATTTATTTGCAACCTTTATAATCAACAAATGAATCTACCTCGAAGGGTACTCGTAACCCTGTGCTTCCAATTAATGAATAAATGATTATAACCATGACAATCATAATAATAATGATAAAGAAAAAATAGAAACTTCATATTGAAAACCAAACAAAACGGAAAGTGCACAGAGAAAACAAATTAATGGAATTGTAAGCTTACTCCAGCTTAAGCTTGAAGACTAATTATAAGGAATTCGGTACAACAAATACGAGTTTATTTTCACCGCAACCAGTAACCTGACATCTAAATTTCTATTAACATGTTAAACGAAGACTTGTATTTGGCTATCAAAAATATATATGCTTCAGAAATGAATATATATAGCTAAGAAAAGTGGAAAATTAAAAGAAAAAAAAAAAAAACCTTCAAACTAACGACCGCAGAATGCCTCCTACATTCGGTACATGAATATTATACAAGGGATTGTTTTTCACATATTAGTTCATCAACTTACCAGCCATAAATTGGATTTTCTACTTGTGGAGGCAAGAGATGTAGGTCTTTACAGTGCTGCTTGTCGTACTCTCGTGTCCCGGGTATTGCTCCGGTACAAAGTCTAAGAATCTCATTCCCTGTCAGACAGTAGTGAGCAAATGCCAAACCTCCATCGACCATATCTGGAAGGGTAGGCATCGAAAATGACTTTGTCATCATCTTTCCATTGGTTCTGCCCGACTTGGTATCAGCATTGTCTTTATTTAAGACTTTGTCGAGGTCAGAATATTGGACAAATCTCTGGGTAGCAGCCTCCCATGACAAGTTATACCGTTGCTCAGGTGTAAGAGGCTGAGGCTCATTTGTCAATGCTTCTTTCACTTTGGCAACAAAGTCTTCAGAAGTTTTGTAGGTCAAACAGTTGGGAAATGACCTAAAAAATTCGTTCGATGGGTGATCCGCACATACAACAAATTTTCCCATGGCAAGTGCTTCAGCAGTAGCTGTGCAGAGCACATCACTAACACTAGGATTTATGAAGACTTTGTACCTGCAATCAAAGAAAAAGAGATATTAATAAAATTTCTTAAGAAAACATCTAGAAAGTAGAAATTGCTAAGACATACACAGGATAATTTTGCTAGCACAACAGAGGTCATCTTGATTTTATTTTAACTAGAAACAGATTCTGTGCAATTTATTCCATAAATTATTCAATGAATTTTCTTGAATGAAATCCTCCATTCGGTGCATAATTTGCTTAAAAACAGCAAAGGTTCCCAAGGGATCTTTACCCATGAAGAGAATCATCTGCATGGTCTCTTCCTTTCTGAAAGCTAAGATTCAAATCCAAACTCTTAGCGGTACTCTGAACTTCATGCGCATCTTCTCCATTACCATAAACATCCAACTTGAAACCATCAAGATCATTCTTGTGCTTCGCTAGCAAATCTATCAACTCCTTGTATCCCTTTGCCCAGACCATCTTTCCCAAAAAATAGGCACCTTTCGAGAAGGCTTGCTGCCCTTGTTCCCTTTCTGCTGCAACCTTTTCACCAATTTTCAAGAACTTTGGATTTACACCATGGACATTGCAAACCACAGACTTGGGTAAATCTTGAGTGGCAGCTGAAAGGCGTAGAACCTGAATGGCGAGCACAAAAACACAACAGGATAAACATCATGATTTCAAGAAAGGTCATCAGCCAGAAAATATTAATTGAACCACCTTCCAATGGCCAAATAGTAACAAGCCAACATTCAGCTGATTTGACCATACCTTGTGGCAGTATGCCCTTGTGACCCAATTGTTTATATGTTTCACCAAGAAAGCTTGGAGAGCTCCATTCTTCTCCCTCTTGATATACTCCAAGTAATTTGTATGGACAACACCAACAACATGATTGAATTTATCAGTCCAGCGCCTGCCATGGTGGTACCAATTTAGATGTTCTGGTTCTTCCAGGATTGCAATGTCAGCTTCTCTGGATGGAATAAACTGAGAAGTATCTCCAGCCGGTATTATACTACGTCTTTCTTTTGAGAACTAAGAAACAAAAAAGGGGAAAAATTCAGCAGACTTGCATTCTACAGTATATCTGTGTACTGGTCAACAAGACAGTGCACAATTTGATTCATCTATTACCTTTCCAGGATAGAAGGAGATTTTAAAATCAGCTTTGAAGCCAATCCTTTCCTCAAGCCAGTTACGCATGAAGCTTTCCTGCTCTTCTGGCGAACTAAAAGTGACATTGTTGGGATAAACCAATTCTTGATCCGACTTACAGAGCCAGGGAACCAAGAGTGTGACATCTTGTTGTGCGGTCTTTGCCAAATATGCTGCTCGAAAGAGGGGGTTTACAGCTGTTCCAGTCATCCATGGAAGACTGGCAGTTGTAACAATGGCAACATGCCTTTTTTTGTCCAACTGGTCACCCTTTGCAAAGTCTGTCCAGAAGCCGCCTTCATAATGATGTCCTGTACTTTGAAGGACACTAGCTATCCTTAAATCCAGTTCATCATTTATGTTATCATTCTCAAAAGAGGAGGATTCTCCTGAAGATAGTGACCGCAACAGAAGCTGATCTTTGCGTTTGCTACACAAGCTTTCCACAATCTTGTCACATAGATCTGAGGTAATGTAGGAAACACTATCAAATTCAAGCAGCACCAAAACTGAACTGGCATTCAAGAAAAACAATTTCGAAAAGATGGAAATCATTCCAAATATTAGTTACCTTATGGCAAGGTGACATAAAAAATTAGCAACCACACTGGTGCTCTTGATAATTCATTTTTGCAAATGACCTAATTTATCAAACTGATCCTAAAATGACTTCTATCTAAAATAAGCAAATCTGCCACCATTTTATCAATAAATTAATGCCATTTAGAAGATGATGCAGGTTGGAAGGAGAGATTTTCAAGGTTCAGCAGCCAAATCATTATTACGCATTTATGCTCCATTTCAATTTTATCCAGTATCTTCAGTTCTTCCAAAGTATTCACAAAAATTTAATTGACAGTCAGGTTCAATAATCACTATGCCCTATTTCAATTTTATCTAGTATCTTCATTTCTTCCAAATTGTTCACAAAAGAATAATCATTCCTCCATCTGACAGCCAAATTGTATCAGTTCCATACGGTAACAAGTTTTAACCAAGATTAAGGTTGAAAATATTCAATTTTTCAGGCCCATAAATAATCCTCGACCAAGTCCTTGATTTTCTAAATAAAACAAGGACAATAATTGATCCCCACAGTGACCCAATTATTTATCACCCATTAAGCTCAAGGTAAAGTACTAAACAAAATAATAATACACCAAAGAAGACGAAATTTCACCCAATTAAAATAGATAAGATATTAACCCAGCCTTTGCACCTACCAAAAATAAATCCTAAGAAGAGATCACAATTACTTACCTTTTCCAACACCAAGTTGATCCAAAAATGGTCCTGATTGTCTAACCAAATATGCCAACAGTTCTGGTACATCCAGTGGGGGTACTTCCTGCAAAAGCGAAAACGTTCAGCACAATACATCTTTTAATTAGCTAAAAATTCAAAGTACAATCAATTTTTGCATTGGCAGCAAGGGACTGTTTAATGTCTCAGTTTTAGCCTCCCATCCCAACCTCAGAGGAAGAAGGTGGTCACAATTGAGCTTAATGTTGAAGCATTCCAACATGGTAAGTTCCTCTAAGGACTATGCCTGCAGGCTTGAAGTTTTGCGGTAAATTTCTCAGTTATTAGAAGAAACTATGGGCAAGGCCAGACCGACAAGGCCTGCATGGTAAATTCTCCTCCAAAGTGACAGACAGAAAAATGTCCAAGAGAAATTCACACCATATGCAAACATATATACAAGTCTTGGCATCCAAAATCAGCAACAACATATCTTCTTGAAAAGGAAGGGGTGAAAATGAATAAAAAAAGAAGCCTGCCCTATACTATTAAGCCATCAAATACTCCAATAGACACAGTTATATCACCAAAAATTTCTAAAGGCCTTACACAATGAAAGGAAACATTATGTGTGTAGCGCTTAATGAAATGACCATGCCATAGATTCACCAAACGTTTCAAATGAACTGTATAAGCTATACACCAACCTTTGACTCCTCAGGATCTTTGCGAACTGCTTTCTGCACAAACATATAGAAGTTATCAAAAATCAGCATATGTTTGTCAGATACAGCAGTATATGGTAATACAAGACAAAAGAGACTGTAAATGATTGAAAGCAGTTAAAGTATGCTAAAAATACAACATCGAAACAAACATCACAATTAAATGGTTAAAGCAGGTACCTCTGCTCCCTCCCTCCCACATGCTTTCCCTCTCTGATAAATCTAAAATTTACGGTATTAAACCAAACATCATGACTTTATCTGTAACTAACATAAGGAGCTGATTTCATCCTGGATAAGGCACATTAAATCAAAGAGAGAGATTTCAAGGTGAAACCCGAGTGTCAATAGATTCTAAAGTGGGAAATCAGTTTTACCCTCTCCACAGGAGCTAAAGCTTAATAACTCTATCCTCAACTGTCTTAGACACATTAATTTATCAATAAAGCACTGTTTCTTTTTGAGCATCCACCATTACAGAAAGCAAAATGTACCGTGGGCTTGGGAATCCACGGGGATCCGCCTCTATTGGGGTGGGGATGAGAGTAATTTTTATGGAGATGGGATTGGACTTTAGTCCCCACATTGTGACGGGGTGGGGATAGGTCTACTAATCCCCACACCGCCCCGTCCCGCAACCTAACATGATATATAAAGATATAAAATATATTATTATTTTTATTTTCATATAATAAACTATTACATATACAAAAAATATAAGCTTATAAATACAATTTTATTTCACATTTAATATATTATTTATTGAAAAAACATAAAATTATATTATTTTCTTAAAATAAATGTAATTTTATTTTGTTAAGACCGTAAATTTAATTATATAAAAGATGTTGGCATGGGAAATGGAGTAAAGCATTTTCCACATGGAGATTCTCTATCCCCGCCCGACCCTATAAAACATGGGGAATGGGTGGGAAACGGGGGTTAAATTGAACAATGGGGTAGGGAAACCCCTGCCCCGCCCCCTTACCATCCCTATCCACCATAACTCTTAGTTCAGCATCCTGTTACAATAGGTCTTCTCAAGATTGATAAAATCCATAAGAAGGTTTTTTTTTTTTTTTTCTCTCTCTTTTCTCTATGTGCTTCTATTTATCCCATCCAATATATATATATAAAATTAAAAAGAAAAAAAAAAGCCTCCATTTCGCTTCTAGATAACAAGAAGTTGTGAAGAAGTGTCCCTGTTTATAGTAATGATCATAAACCTAACTAATTCAGTTCAATAAAAATCCCAGTTTCAGAGAAACTTTCTTTCCTGACTTATAAAATGGCAATTAAAATATCATTATTCAAATATAGCAAACAAAAACAAAGTCCTAAAACCCAGACCAGTCAACCAACCATATAATTCTCAATCAAAATATTTGGAAGGTTTTGACCCACTTACAGTACTCTGGTTTAAAAAAATATGCAAAACATCTCTTAGTTTGAATTTCGAAATTCGAAACCTGGGTAGTCATAACCAAAACAATGTAGTCCAATAAAACTTTCCAATTTAATCCAATGAAACTTTCACTATAAATATAATACGAATTCATGAAAATAAATGCATAAAAATTACATAAAATGAAAATAAAAATAAAAATTCATAAGAAAAAATATGACATACCAAACTGGACTTGACTTTCTCCACAAAATCACCATTCTTAAGGCCACCAAAAATGTCCTCCACTGACAACTCTCGCTTCCTCTCAAACTCCCTCAGCCTCGTTTTGAACGTCCTTATCGGCCCCCATTCACTGAATTGCCATTCTCCCTCCCCCTCTCTTTCTCCCCAAAACTCCCTAAACCTCACTCTTCCTCTTTTGCCCCTGTCGAACTCGATAATTCCATCCCTACTCCTCTCCTCATCCGCCTCCGACACTATCGCGTTCCTTATAGCCGACAAGTCTATCCTTATCCTCGCCCGCGGTCCCCACTTCTCCAGCACACGCTTGCTGATCTCCGGGGCCGAGTACACCCGCCGGAATTCGGAGATTTTTGGCTGAAGCTTCTTGACGAAGTCAATCTCCGTCGGCGACGACGACGGCGACGACTTGATTGCCGGAACCGAGAACGTCGAAGCCGAATTGAAGAAGTTCTCCAGCTCCCGGTCGAACGAACTGGCTAAATTCTTGAACGAGTTGGCTCGGTTCTTCATGAGCTGCAAATCCGCGTCTGCCGAGTCACGCACCTCCCGCCAGCTCCTCGATATGAACGAGAAGGCGTTCGACGACGTCGCAGCTTGCGTTTTGCTATCCATGACAATTCTCTCCAACTCTTTTTTTTTTCCTTTGATTTTTTAGATTTACTTTTTTTATTTTTTTGGGAGATTTTTGAGAAGCTTTTGTAGAAAGAGGGAGTGGGAGGTTTTTTCAATTCTAAGGTTTCAGAAATACTCTGGAAGTTTGGAGTACGTGGGCGGACACTAGGATCACAGGGTTGTTAATTGGTGGTGATGTGGATTATGTCACGTGGGGCAGTGACATGTTCGTCGTTGATTGGACCGGCTTGATTCTCGCGGGAATATCTTGTGCAGTTGGGAATATGCTTGAGAACTGGAAGTCATGCTTCCGTGCGGGGATGTGCTTCGAAGACGATGTGATTCGGACACGTGTCGAGTATCAGTTGGCTATTTCCACTTACGGATACTGTTAATTGTTAATCACAAGGATCATCGTGGGAATCGAATATTATAGAGATATAAAACAAGAATAATTCAATCACTTGTCTTGATTATGTAAATATTTATAATAAAAGAAGGATCACTTTTGATAATGTCAAATTCAATTAAAATAATGAAAATAAATTTTAAGGCAAGTAAACATACTATGAAAAAAATGAGTATAGGAAGATAAATATTCTTACAAAAGGAAGCTCATTAAAAAAAAACATTTCCAGAATAATCACAGATTGAACTGAGCGATCCGCTTCTTCTCGAATGGATGAATAAAGAAATGATTAGATTGACCATCTAGATTTTGAAAGTTGAGAGATTATCTAATATTGATCTAAAATTGTGGTAAAAATTCGGATCATAAGATTACTAACGACTTTTCACAAATATTAATTACAAGGATTAGTTTTAATTTGTTCCTTTAAAATATATATTAACACATCAATATGATATAATTGTGCTGAGGAGATCGATATTAATTGTCTTCCTTAAAAAGAAATGTAAACATAAGTTTATAATAATCACACGTAGCAAAGTCCTAAAGGTAAGGGATATTAGTTAATAGAATCATAAAATTAGTGTTTGAAAACAACAAATAAAACAAAAGCAGCTATCTTCACTTCCCGTAGCATGTGTTCTTTGTTTCGAGTTTTGAGTTGACTCGTTCAATAAGGGACTTCCGTGACATAGGCAGTTAATGAACCAATTCAATTCCTAGAACCAAAGCGTTCGTGTTACAGGCCAGAATTTTATTTTCAAAAGGTTCCAATCACCTTGACGCAACTACACAGAAAGACAAATTAAGAGAAAAGCCAAATTAACTTGAGGAACCACTACTTCAAACTAGTGGATTTGGTGTTCTCATGATATTTATGGCTTCTGTGCTGAGGGCTATTTCAAAACGTGAACCCACCATTGTTTGTTGCTTGTGCTCTTCAACGTGCACGTCTATTCGTGTGACACGTTTCATCATCACAAGATGCATTTCTACTATATATGTTTCTCTTTTTGCTCTTTCCGCATCTGTTTATTTGATGTTAGCTTGCCACATTAACAAGCATATACCTTTCCGTACGCATCTTCAATTTCTTTTCAGCCAGAGTTACTATTTCATACGTATCCATATAATGCAATGTGAAAAGAAAACTCCTAACACAACTAATAAAAAGACTAAACAACCCCTCTTGAATCTTCTACCATGAATTGTTGAGTGCTCGGCGTCGATCAAACTATTAATAGCCTCTCAACTCAAGACGGTCTTCTAAGTGAGTCACTCCTGAGCAAAATCATTAATTCTTTGAATAGAAATCACAATATTGACATGCTTGTGGTCCTACTTCTTATTACATAAATCAAATGACACTTGGATGTCACATGGCGAAGACATGTTTCGACTACTCTACTAATACAAGTAATCTTAACTTAGCAAAAGATTGGAACCCTAGGACGCTAAGGTCTTTCCTAAAACCAATATTTTTTTTTCTTCTTTTTTTTTTTTAATCATCCTTCATTGTTTTTTTATGTTATTTTACTCTCATTTTCAAGAAATAGTTAATGATTGTCAAATGGTTAATGTTGATGAAAAACAAATAACCTTTGATATTTCTACCGTTTTATATTTGAAACTCAGTTCTAAGAGGTTTTTTTGGAAAGTAACAAAGTAGGAGTCTGTTCGACTGAGTTCGGTCCTAACAAGCTTAACTTAGTTCCCAACCAGATTCCAACCTGTTGATTCAAGGCTTTCTAGTCAATTGTTTTCTCTTACTTATTACATTATCACTTCTTACCTACTTTAGAGATGTTTAAGCTTGTTGTATTGATTGTTAGCTGGAAGGAATTATCGCTCTGAAGAGCCATTTTAGTCATTCTATTTAAGATACAAAACAGATGATAATTTGATATGTAAACAACTAATATCCTTAGTGTCTCATTCAGATTTTATAAGAGAGATTTGAAACAAGAAATTTTAACTTAATTGGACTTTAATATGAATTTAGATCTTTTTTTTTTAATAGAGTAATGTTATACCTACAAACCCTTTAAATAAATTTAAATTTACAAACTTAAGTTCACAAATTGATGTGGCAATAATTGCCACATACATACGAGCTTTAACAATTAATATAATAAAATTTATAAATGTATATAATGCATACTTGTATGCACGTCTAATAATGTAATGCATATCAATTTGTAAGTATATATAATAGAATAATATTCGTTTTTATAGGCATAAGTCTATATATAAGTAGAGCAATTACTATTCCAACTTAAAAGGTAAGATAATATGCACTTCAAATTGGGAACTTTCAACACGAACGTTGCATCTACATGGGTTTTAAATTTCTTTTCAATTGGAGAGTCAACAGCTAGCGGAGGGTAAAATTTGATCTCAAACTCTCAGGGCTAGTCAAGTGTCAATGAGATGGGACGTTTGGAACGAAAAATTCAAACTCAAGATAGATCGACCGATCGATCGATGTGGAACAAATACACCACTTTGTTTCTTGGATCCAAATTCTAGACCAAATCCGTTTCAAATGAAAGTTTTTTAAATGGGTAGTTCTATATTGACTCTCATTTATAAACTAAATAGTCTCATCTCCATTTTAAGTACAGATAAAATTATATTAAAAAAAAAAGAAAAAAATCAAAACGTGAAGCATGAGTGCCCACCATTGTTTGCCCTTTGTGTTCTTCACCGTCCATATCCATTCTTTAAATTGTTGGCTTAATTATATGTCTACTTAAGTTTTTCTCCCGCTCTATGATCTGCCAACTTATTAGATGTTACTGGCATGTACCTTCCCATATGGATTTTCAACTGGAGTAATAATTAATGTTATTTTTATTGAGGTTAGAAAAATTAAAAAAAAAATTGAATCACTAGTATTATCAACAAATATATAGTTAGTGATAAAAGTTTGATTTGCAAATTTATTGGAGCACGTCGAATCCTGAAAAAGACATACTTGAAATAAGAAGCTTAAAATTGAGTAAGATCTAGACGTAAATTATTTTCAAAACTTGAAAAATTGCCCTCCTTTTTTTGTACTTCGTATTCTTCACCGTGCACGTCTATTCTTGTTAGCGAATTTTTTTCTTTTCTTTAATTATGATATCTACTGACTAGATGTTAACGAACCTCGTTAACTAGCATGTACTTATGCACTTTCAACATCTTTTCAATAGGAGCTATAATATTGTTTTTAAGATTAGAAAAGTAAATTTCTAGAAACATTATTCAGCAAAATAATTAAGGTTGATGATTTGATTTGAAATTTCCAAGTTGTTGAATCTAAATAAGACATGAATTTCAATAAGACAGTGGTGGGTGGGTCTAAATTAAATAGTTGTTTTGTACAAGTATTCAGACCAAATCTTATTCAAATTAAGATTTTATTATGTAAGCTAATATTGATATTATTTCAATAAAAGTTCTACTTTCTAACTGTATTTTTCGCAAAATAAAAATTGATTTATTAGTTTTAAATTGACTGCATTTTTTAATTATTCATATGTTTTACATAAGATTTTAATTTTTTTAAATTAATAGTGAGAATACTTATAAAAAAGTATATAAAATATTTAACATGTTCATAAGTAATTATGCTGTTCTTGTAAATAAATAGAAAAGTAATCAAATCAATACAGTATTATACTATATTTGGTGCAGCACTGGATAACACAAAACTGTGTACAGTGATAAATTCATATCTCATCACGAGGCAAATGAAATTACTAAAAATATAATTAAATATCTGACTTCTGAAAAGATGCCATTTCACACCTCTATGATTGATTATGAAATCATCATTCGGATTCCGTACTGTGATCTTCAACCGGGTTAATTAGGGCGGTTGTTCAAATATAATTAATACAATTCCTAACTTTTTAGTAAATTAAGATTAAATTTTCAATCATTTCAGTATTTATTTAATTCGGTTTTTACGTAAAAAAAAAGGAAAGAAATAATCAATTAAAGTATTCATGAAATTTCCTAACAATCAATAACATTTTTAATTATTATTTAAATAGAATTTGAAATTTGAGCCATGTTGAGAAAGTTGTAGCCCTAATCTCACTTAAGCCCCAGGGGGGGAAGGTTGAATTTTTGAAAAATATTCCTTTCTTTATCTTTAATAAATCTGCAGCCCACTCTAAACCCCGATTAAACAAGTTTTAAATGACGAGTGTTATGCAATGACCAAAATTAGAGGGAATTTTTGAATGATAAACATACTTTAAAAAAAAAAAAAGATATCGTTACTCTAAATTTTTCATATTTAATCATTTTTAATCGTGTAAGAATTTTAAAATTTATTATCTCTTTGCAGACATGTACAGCAAAATCGTTGCATATCTCATATCTCTTTATGTAACCCTTTATATGAATCGTCACAAATTCGATCTTATTCATGTAATCATGCAGAGAGATTGCAGCACATCACATAATTCTCCTTTCCTCTTTTTGCGATCATCCAGAAGTGATGAACCAAAGAGTAGCTCTGCCAGAGGCGAGTTAGTTTGCTTTGCTTCATCAATTACACTGAGAAATTTGGGTTTCGAGGAGTCCACAATTCTTATCATAGATTGTCCAATGGGCCTACCTTATCCAAGGCCCGCAACCGCAAGGTTTTAACTAAAAGGCAATTGCTTATTGCTTCTATCATGTCGTGATATATGGAAGGGATAATGATGTTTGCTTAAAATTTAATCGCCTCCCTTCTCATCTTTTCCGCTATTAGGATTGACAACTCGAGTATTGGTTTTATTGTATTTGTGTATTAATGTTCAATCATATCATATATAACCCATTTATGCATAATTAACACAAATTCAGCTTATTTGTATCTTAAAAATTATCTCAATAACATAAAAGAAATTATTGATATAGAAGAAAATAATTAAAATAATTAATGTGCTCTTTCATGGCTTAACTGACTTGATAATATAATATTTTTATATTAACTGAAGGAGGGCAATTTGGACCCTAAAGCCCAAATCCGTGTACTAATCCAACATAATCCTAGAGCGTGATGGAAGGCTCTTTCATCTACAGGTCTTCCCTCATATGCAAAGGTCTCAGCTATCATTTAGGATGGAGATTGGGCTTTTCCTGAAGGTGGACCGGACCTCAGACGGGTTTGGGACTCTATCCGCATCCGACCTATGATGGGGACTCTTGACCATATTGTTTGGAAGGGTCACACCTCTGGTATTTTCTCTATTGCCTCAGCGTGAGAATTATTACGAAGTAGACGCTCGGTAAACTCCTTTCATCATCTTCTGTGGTTCCCTGGCCATATTCCAAGGCACTCCTTTATACTTTGGCTTGCCTCATTGGGCCGTCTTCGTACTATGGATCGACTACGAAGTCATGGCATGTTATCTTCTTCAGGCTGTGTTCTCTGTGCTTCAGCAAATGAGACGCACGAGCATCTTTTCTTCAGCTGTCCTTTCTCGTCTTCTGTATGGGGGGAGATTTCAGCTAAGACTCTTATTGTTTGGCCATCTTCTGGTTGGCTCTCTCTACTTCATTGGGCTTCTCTTCATCTTCAAGGCAGGAAGAATTTTGGGCATATCCTTGCACGTTTGGTTTTCTCTGCTACAGTTTATTTTCTATGGTATGAGAGGAATGATCGTGTATATCAGCAGCGACATCGGACTCGTCGTCAGGTGATTGATGAGATTTTTGCATTGGTCCGCTCTCGGCTTCTTACCATTGAGGCCAAGTATGTGATCACTGCTCAGCTTCGTGCTATATGGGGCCTTCGTTATTAGTTGGTTTTTTGAGTTTTGTTTTGTTTAATTGGGCACATGCGCCCTTTTGTTGCATTGTCTTGGGAATGTTAGCTTTGTTGCGGTCGTTATTGGGCCTACGCACCTTTTCTTTTTTGTTTGGGCCTTTTGGATCTATATCTCGCTTTTTGTTTGAGGCCTTTAGGCTTCGTTTTTCTTCCTTTTGGACTTGTGAGTACTAAGTACTCTTCTTGGGGTATGCCCCTCGTATTTTGTACAATCAATTTTCTTTTTATGTGAATAGTAATTTTTTCAAAAAAAAGTGATGGAAGGCTTAATTGAACTCCAACAGGCCCATTTCTTTCATGTCCAGCCTGCCAAACCCACATGTGCAGCAAAGGTGACCCACTCCAAATTGCAGACAGCCCAGCCCATTACTTATTTATATAGCAAGGAGGGGTGGTCAACAGGAGCCAAAAGAGAAGAGGGAAATCCAGCAGAAGGCGAAGAGGCTGGGCTGGCAAAAAAGGGGGAGCAAAAGGCTTTTTGCACAGGGAACAAACGGTGAGGCCACAGGGGAGCTCGAGTTTCCAAGAGATAGCATTCCAAAGGAGGAAATAACAAGATTGGAGGTAATCCAAATTTGGAAGCAAGCAGGCAGGAGGATCCCCAAGGATATAAAGAATTTCCCTAAGAAAGCTCCCTCCATTCTTCTTCTTCCTCCTCTCCAAAATATATACTGCTAGCTTATTGATTATTTGGGACACGCTTGATTCCTGCTTATCATTACTGTTTCTGATATTCTGGTTATCTGACATCTACCGGCAGATCCTGACTTCAGCGTCAGAGTATCTTTGCAAGTATCCAACCCGCCGCCCGTGGCGGAGCTACAAAGCATGAAGACTGAACCGAGTTTGTGAGGCCGCTACGGAGTCTTCAACCTGAGAATGGGCTGCATATTTGATCCTATGTGAATGGAGCAATTTTTGTTTTTGGTTATTTCATTAACCTAAACAATTACTAATGTTTAAAGTTCAACATTTTGAGGAAATAAAATGGTCCGCTTCATCGTAAATGAAGGATATTACTAAGATTTTCAAGTCAGACAGACATTGACAATCTAGTTAAGATTAATGTATTATTCATCTAATAGTAGGGAGGCTGTCGATATCTCTAAAAGTACAAAAGAAGTTATTACTTTTTGGTCAAAGACAGAGGGGAGATGACCAAGATTATCCCAATATAGACAAGGATAAAGCTCAAATTTTCAAGGAAGATATGAATTGATGGTGAATTATTATAAGATTTATGTGCATGTTCTGTTCTCTTGAATGAAAAACATGGAATTGAAAGTTTCTGTTTCAATTTGTTGATATTCCTAATGATCTCTCTTTCAAACTATAGTAAAGAGATCCACCACAAAATACATAACATCAGTCATATTGTCAAATTTGAAAGTGTGGTTTTAAAACAATTTATGGAAAGATTTTGATATTTAAAATAATAGGTTAACTTATTAAGTGAAAAAAAAAATAATATTCCTTACAAAGTCATAAATTTCACCCTTAGGACCAATAATTTAATTTAAAAAAACGATGTTGTATAAACGCTAAAAAAATAAAATACTCTTAACACTCTTTTCTTTAAAAGCACTTATTATTAATTCAATTAGCTTATTTTTTATCTAATAATATAAATAATTTCTAAACTAAATCTAATGTTGGTTAAAGCCCTGGGGAATTGAGACGGTCGCCTAGCTAGGGCCACAAAATTAGTGGAGGCTCCCAGATACTTTCATTTCAGTAGTTTTACATAACGTATTCTAATTGTTTTCATAAATGCATTTACATGAGTTACAAATTAAATTCAGAATTTACTATGGTAATTAATGATGCATTGAATTTTAGTGTTTTGTAATTGATCTGAAGAATTTTACCCAACTGATGATTTTTCTTATCTTGGAACTAAGATTATTTGATTTATTGTTTGGTGTTCTGAATATTTTTTGAAATAAAATGAATTTTCTTTTAAATGGTTAAATGATAACTTGATTGCTTTTATTGATGAAGATGTATTTGATGTCACCGATAATGAAGTTATTATACGACGTTTTCAAAATATGAAAACACATCAAGCACTGTTGTAAATGTACCATAAGAAATTTTATAAAAATTACAAGTTTATTGATGTTTGTTTTTATTGAAAGTTTTTAATTCTATCCCTGTTTGATATGCTTTATCATGGTTTAAATTTTCCCTTACTAGAGTTTATTTCTGGCTACTTTCATGTATATAAAGGTCTCCAAAGATACAAGACAACAATTTTGCCATCTTAATGAAATAGACTAGAATGCTTTGAATCATTTTTTTCTTTATTGAAAAAATTCAAGCTATGTGATAGTCTAGGTATGCATTTTTTTTTTCTTCATATTGGATATAACACAGAGTAAGAGCACAACAAGCCCAAAAGA
The DNA here is from genome assembly GCA_013180625.2 of Boswellia sacra. Classification (NCBI taxonomy): domain Eukaryota; kingdom Viridiplantae; phylum Streptophyta; class Magnoliopsida; order Sapindales; family Burseraceae; genus Boswellia; species Boswellia sacra. Next base: position 15,403 of record SNVD02009199.1, on the reverse strand, counting down.
AGGAGATCATATGCTATATATCTATCTTTGTTGAGAAATCAAGTGAAGGTATAATATTGCCTGCAAGTCACAAGTCAAGTTACTTAAATGACTTTCTATTTTTCTTTTCTAGTTGTCGTCGTGACTAGTGGTCTGAAGCTTTAGGAAATCAATTTTTTTGGCATTTGATTCACTCGTATTAAGTTGAGTTCAACTTCTTTTTCAATTCCAATCTCTTAGTCAAGTTGATGGTGAGATCAATTTTACTTCAAGGTTTAAGAAAAGAGAAAATCCTGCATCAATCAAAATAATATGAATCTAAAAGGAAAAAAACTGAAAACTTGATCAGTTGATAATGACTTGAAAACTAATATATATTTTTCAAATAAAAGATACATACGTAAGATTTCAAAATGGTACTGAAGGAGCGGATTTTTGCACCTCTGTAGTGGGCTGGTTGGGGCTGCTCCCTTGCCGTGGCAGGTAGCAGGGCGGTCCTTCACTCACGATTTGCTTCATGGCCTTCTTTTTCAAGCTGGAGGGGTGTACCTTCAAAGACACTTCGATACTTAAGTCAGTTACAAAGAAGTGGAGATTATTAAAAAAAAAAACAATAACGTTAGTGATATTAATCAAATAACACATAGATATGAAGAATATAAAGACATAGAACTCAAGAGAGGGGGTTGTTGCCCCCTTCTACCTAAGTTTACTCCTTAGATCAATTATGATGTGATTTCCTTGCATTGCCCATGAAAACGCCTCTAAATAATACCCAAACATGCTGGCCATACATTTTTCATATAGAGCAACAGGTATAAACCGAAATAATGTTGTTGGGAAGGCTGGCAGAAGCTCAAGAAGACTGTTAAGGGCCATGTTCAAGCAAGACTGAAAGTCTTCTCTCTTTCTCTCTCTATAAAAGGAACATCACTCTCACTCTATAAAGTGATTTTCGTTGTACATTTAAGAGCCTTCAATTCCCTTTCCTTTACTAAGGCCCCGTTTGGTTTGGTTAATATTGACAGGAAACGAGTTAAGATTCCTAAGGAATCCCATTTCTCATGTTTGATTGGATCTTTAGAGTAAGGAAAACTGATTCCTAACAATCCATATTCTTAAAGTTTCAAAAATATACATTCCAATCCTCTACCAAGGTAAGGAAAACTTCATTTTCTTAGGAATACTCTATTAAATTATTAAATTAACCTTGTATATTTTTTATGTGTCTAAAATTAACCTTATTCAGATAATTGATTAAATTATTTTATAAATAACTAATAAAATAATTATAAATAACAATTCATTAATTTATTTTAAAAAATTAAAAAATTATAGTCTTCAAAAAATAAAAATCAAAAAAATATTTTTGACAACATTGCTAGTGACCACCGGCACACCGAGCATTCAATGTCACTGTCGGTACTAAGGTGATCACCACTTGGTGATCTAGTTATCGAAGGTGGAATCGTCGCCATCAGACGTTTATCGGCAAAAATGAAGTTTCACAGTGGTGCAGCAAAATGGCAAAAGAATTTGCACGGAGAGGAAGATAGTCGGACAGCAAGCCCTAGAGTCGGCAATGACGTCCACGCACGACCTTCCTCAAGTGCTAACGACGGAGGGCGGTGTTCAGCCTGTAATATGCAATTTTTTAATATTTAATAAAATAATTTATATAATTAATTAATTTTTAAAAATAAGTTAATAGAAAAATATCTTAATATTAATTATCCAATAACACTGGATTAAAAAAGCAAACTTTAACTACTTAATAAATAAACAAATGCTCATAAATATCAACATAAATTTGTGGTAGCATTATTTAATAAATAATAGATTTATTTGATAAAATTGTGTTGTCATTTAATACACTTTTTAAAAGTTTTATATTAGTTTAACAAATAAATATTAACCTAGTAAGTAATGTTGAGAATCTTGATCAAATCAGAGAATTTCTGATCAGATCGTTCTTCTTGATTTGTAGGTGATAATATGTTGTAAATTTTAAATTTTAAGATTTTATTTTATTCCTGGAAATTAGGGTGTACAGTTAGATGTCGTTTTATTTCTTGTAGCTTTTTTCCCTTTTTTTGTTGGTTGTAATATGCCTTTTTAGCGTGTTTCCCTTTTTGATTCAATAAAATATTGAATGTTTTTACCCTATTTTACATGGTATCAAAGCCGTCTTAATTGACTATTTCCTCAGTCTTTTTTCTGCCATTCTTTCTGATTCTATTCTTCCTTCCTTTACCATTTCTGTTGCTATATCTTTACCATGTCAAAAGTTTCCGAATCCTCTTCATTCGTTACCACTGGTTCTAAGCCCTCAAAATTATCCACATTCGACTCTCATTCCTACTCTGTCCAGATCAGTACAATATGCCTTAATGAGCTCTTAATCTTGTCGGATGTACATTAGGGTCGAGGCAAAATGGATTATTTGATAGATGACACCAAAGAATCAACAAAGACTAACCCCAGCTATGCCACTTGGGATGTAGAGAACTCTATGATCATATGCATGGCGTGGATGGTGAATTCCATGGGGGAGGAAATTAGCTTGAATTATGTGCTATCCTACTACCCAAGATCTTTAGGACAATATCTCTCAGATGTATTCTGACCTCGGGAATCAATACCCAATCTATGAGTTGGAATTTAGACTGGGCAATATTCATCCAAGTGAGAATTTAGTTACCAAATATTTTAATGCGCTCAAGAGTTTATGGTAAGATCTTGACTTATTTAATGACTATAAGTGGAAGAATCCGGGTGATTGTAGCTATTTTAAGAAGATGGTAGAAAGTTCACGAATATTCAAATTTTTAGCTGGACTTAATATCGAGTTTGATGAAGTTCGGGTAGAGTCATTGGTCGGTAACCCCTCCCCTTTTTCAGTGAATTATTCTCTTAATTATGTCCTGAGGAAAGTAGAAGGAATGTTATGCTTGGGAAGAAGCTCTCTAGACCTATGGAAAACTTAACTTTACTAGGTACTATAGTTGCTACCTCATGCTATCCTAATAACTAGCATCGGTCGGATGACAAACCAAGAGTTTGGTGTGACCATTGTAATAGACCATGCCATACTTGTGAAACCTATTGGAAATAACATAGGAAGCCAGCAGATTTGAAGCCTATTGAATGGAAAACTAATAAGCAAGGCGACTCTGATCATACCTTTGTTGACCCAGGTATGGCAACCCAAGAGGGGGGGTGAATTTGGCTTTTATTTATAAAAACAGATTTAGAAAACTTTTCTTGAAAGATCAAAATTATTTAACTCTTTCTTTGAGAATAAAGGTGAAGAAGATGAAAATAGAATGCAATCAAGAGAATATCAATAAAGAACAATCACAAGTGCAAGTAAATATAAAGAGATAGGGATAGTGAGAGTGCACACTCAATTTACGTGGTTAGGCAAACCTTGCCTACGTCCACGGGCTCCTAGCTCCACGAGCTAAGCTTTCCACTAAGTTGTAGAAATCTTTACAACTTGCTTGATGAGCAACCTCACCAAGACTTTTTCTTCAAACTCTTGATAACACCACACCAAGAGTTCTTCTTGATGAATAACCTCACCAAGGCAACTTCCTTCAACCCTTGATAATACCACACAAAGAGTTCTTCTTGATGAAGAACCTCACCAAAGCAACTTCCTTCAACCCTTGATAACACCACACCAAGAGTTCTTGTTGATGAACAACCTCATCAAGGAAAGAGTTCTCTCAAGGATAACTTTTATCCTTTACAAGAAGATCTCACTCTCACCACAATACAAGAACAAAGATAATTTTTACAACAAAAGTATAACTCTCTTCAAAGAGTAGATAAATAATATAAAAGCTCTCTAAACTTGATATTTCTCTTGTTTTTTTTGCTTGATAGATGCTTCTCTTCACTTCTTGTCTTGCTGAATGCATGGGAGAAGGGCTCCTTTTATAGGCAAATGGGATGAACTTAATCAAATGAAGACACCAACTACAAATTTTCTGCCCATCATAAAAACTGTAATCTTGTCTACCATTTTTGTCAATGTTCCATTTGAAATTTGAAAATCTGCAAAACATAAAAATCTGCACGTTTGAATAAGCTTTCCAACGCATCAAGAATCAAGTCATTTGGATAGCTGTAGCTCAAGATATGGCCAAAACACCATTCGGTGCTCATGTGACTTGATTTTTCTTTCATGTGTCAGTTCACCAAATTGAATGATAATTCTGTCAGCCTTCCGTTTGAAATTTGAATTTCTTCAAAACATAAAAGATCTTCATATTTGAATAAGCTTTCAAAACATTAAGATTCAAAGAATTTGGATATCTCTATCTTAAGATATGGCCAAAACACCATTCGGTGCTCATGTGAGTTGATTTTTCTTCTCTGTGTCAGTCCACCGAATTGCATGTCAATTATGCCGGCCTTCTGTTTGAAATTTGAATTTTTTTCAAAACATATGAAATGTTCTTCATTAAGTCATTCTTTCCAATGCCATAATAATCAAGTCATTTTGATTTTTCTAGCTCAAGATATGTCCAAAGGAGTATTCGGTGCTCATGTCAGCTGCTTCCATTTGTCTTTCAACTTGGATGATGATTTGGACAACTTTGCACTTGAAATTTGAATTTAATTAAAACATATGAAATGTTATAAATTGAGTAAGCTTTCAAAATGCTTAATAATCATGTCATTTGGATATTTGTAGAGATATATATGATCAATTGATTGAACATTGCTTATGTGTCACATTCCTTGAGTCAATCCTTGTTCTTAAACTTTGGTGCCTTTAACATGTAGTCTTCTCCTTAGCTTCAACACTTCATTTTAATAAGCCTCTTCTTGATTTAAAATTATTTCAATGATCTTACTCTTGCACATAAATAAACATGTTAGTAAATCTCAATTAATCAATGTGTATTGTTATCATCAAAATTATCATGTAGCCTTAAGGCTAACAACCTTTGCTAAAGCACATACTGTTGAGACATCCTCATTGAGCAAAGAACAATTAGATCAACTGTTGCAGTTGCTGAAATCCACTCCATCGACTCCTGTTACTCCAATAAAATATGTAGCTCAGTCAAGTAGTCTTTCATATACATATTCTCCTTCATTGTCTGCACTTGGATCATAGATTCAGGTGCTTTTGACCACATGACTAATTTATCTCATTTGTTTATCCCATATACACCTTTGCAGATAAAAAAGTATGTATTGTAGATGGAAGCTTATCTTCTATTGCTGGCCAAGGTTCCACTCGTTTATCCGATAAGATTATTTTACAATCTATCTTACATGTCCCAAAACTCTCTTGTAATCTCTTATCTATGAGTCATTTATCTAAAGATTCTAATTGTCGTATTGTTTTTGGTGTCTTTCTTTGAGAATTCCAGGATTTGAACACGGGGTTGATGATTGTGAGTTTTAGATTGAGAGACAACCTCTGCTACTTGGATGATAACCAATTTGAAAATAAACAAGCTCAGGGTTTTATTAGTTGTGTTCATTCAATCTCTATGCATAATCAAATATGCTATGGCATAATAGATTAGGATACCCTATTTTTTTCTATTTAAAACATTTTTTCCAGGTTTATTTAGAGGATTTAATTGTACTTCCTTTGATTGTGAAACCTGTTTTTTGGCCAAAAGCCACTGAAATTCGTATAAATTACAATGGCATGCATTAAAGCCTTTTTATTTGACACATAGTGATTTTGGGGCTATTTTAGGATTTCTACTTTCAACGAAAAATAATGGTTTGTGACGTATATTGACGATAACATACACCTATGCTAAATTTCTCTGATGCACTCTAAATCTGAGGTTATAACACTTTTTAAGGATTTTTATTCTATGGTTGAAAACTAATTTCAAACCAAAATAAGTATTCTTCGTGGTGACGATGGCACATAATTTTATAATAATTACTTAGGATTTTTTGCTTGAGAAAGGTATTTTACATCAATCAACTTGTAAGGATACTCTTCAACAAAATGGAATTGCAGAACGTAAAAATAGACACTTACTTGAAGTAAGAAGAGCTCTTATATTTTATATGGATGTTCCTAACTATCTTTAAGGGGATGCGTTGTTAACAAGTTGTTGTTTGATTAATAGAATGCCTACAAGGGTTTAAACTATAAAACACCTTTACAAACTCTTAAACATGTTTTTCCAAACATACGCCTTTTCTTAGATTTACCTTTAATAACTTTAGATTGTAGAGTGTTTGTCCATGTGCCTACTTATCTCAGATCCAAATTTGATCAAGAGATGAAAAATGCACTTTTTATGTGCTATGCTCATAATAAAAAAGGGTATAAGTATTTTAATCCTATCATTAGGAAAATTCATGTTAGTATGGATGTCAAATTTGTTGAACATATTCGTTTTTATCACAAAACTACTATTCAGGGAGATAGTTCTAGTGAAGATCAATTTTGGAACAAGAACAATCAAAACCTTGAAATATTTCAAAAACAGATGTTTTACCTAGTGAAAAGGGAGGAAATACTTATTTATCTATGCCAAATAACATTGTATCAGAAACAGGGGGAGAAACTTTACAATCTATGCCCACTGAGCTTCGTGTTTACACTAGGCACATGTGTAACTCTAATATTAAGAATAATTTGGCCAATCTTAAGCATGGTCAATCATCACCTCTGAGTTCACAAAATCCAAGTAATCTTCCTACAGACTCACTCAAATCCTTTACCTTTTTCAAATCTTGATATCCATATTACAATCTGAAAAAAAGTTAGGAATTGTACCATGTTAGATATATGCCTTAAGGGTAATAGATATTTTCTGTAAATTTGTAGAAACATAATTAACAAATAAAATTGTTATTATTTATTTTACCCAAATATGATTGTATCAATGACTAAAGGTTTTAGAGCTTATCTATTGATAAAATTGTATATATATGAGAAATAGAATTTTATCATAGCTCAAAACTAGTTTATAACTTATAAACAATAGTTGATTAGTTGGGCACTTTGTTTAGATAAGGTTGTTGTGTGGTTTGTCTTCAATGGGGAAATGGTGAGTCTCTAACCATTTGAAGTAGAGATTTCATGACAAAAACACTTGTGCATTACGAATACATTGAACATGACCACATGGAATTATATCATTTGGTGAAAATACAGTAACCGAATGAAAATTACTACAATCGACCAGTAAAGGCATCCATACCTTAGGATTCCTGAGTAGGTAGTGTACCATTAGTATGTAGGCTATGTTATTTGACTAGAATAAAAAGTAAGATCTAAATAAAGATCAATTCCTTGGCTAGTTGAGATTATAAGATCTGTATAATACTAGACACTATACTAAAGATATGGAATTCACGACTCATAAGAGATTACAAAATACTACCTTCATAGTTTTACAAGGTTTTAAACGATGGAATCTTGCGAAAGTGTCTAATGAAAAGTTATTCATTAAACTAAGGTTTATTTGAATAAATTTTAAATCACTTAAATAGTGTAAAACTGGTATTAAAAGATCAAGATGTAATTAGAGGGGTAAACGATAATTTATACCTAGCTCCAATTATTGGTATTCCATGAAAGGTATTGATGTAAACCTACTGCTCAATGGATAGGGCTTAAACGAAATAATTTAATCAGATTAAATTATTAAACTTTCTGTAAGGAATATTTAATTCAAGAGTGCAACTTTAAACCTATAGTAGTGGAGTGGACCAAAGTTAATGAGCGGAGTCCACTACAGTTATGAGATAACAACATACTAGGTCAAACTTATTAGCGCTTGTAATTAAATATGTCCATTAAAGTCTCTTGAATAACTGATCAAATCATCTGAACATGAGACTAAAATATAAGAAATAATTATTTAATTTAATTGAGATTTTATTGAGAATAAAATTTCATATATTAAATTAAATATGTTAAATTATAAATGGGCTTGTTACTCATTAATTAAATAAGTAATGGGCTAATGACTAATTGGGCTTATTGGGCCTATTAATTAAATAAATATGAATAATTAATTAAGAATTTGATTTGAAATTAAAGAAGCCTTCTAATTATTCGATTTGAGTCAATGGGCTAATAACTAATTAGGCTTATTGGGCCTACTAATTAATTAATTATAATTTAATTAATTAAGAATTTGATTTGAAATGAAAGAATCCTTCTAGTTATTTGAGTTGGACTCAAATATACAAAAGTTCAATTATATTTATATTAAGTTTGTAGAAACCTAATTAAATTATAAGCCCAATTAAATTTATATTAGATTTGTAAAAACCTAATTAAATTATGAGTCTAATTAGATTTATATAAAGATTAAAAGAATCCTAATAAAAATACTAAGTCCAAGAATTACAGTTTAACAAGAAAACAATAGAGGTATATAACATACTAGGGTTTCAATAAAAAACCTAAGCGATGAACAAGACAAAAATTCTAAGAGTACCCTTGCCTTGGAATTTATGCCAATATCAGGCCTCTTACCCTAAGCCAAAATGAAGAAGCTTCTAAGGCACCATTGGTATCACGTTTGAGCTGCCTATGTTGACCCAGGTATGGCAACCCAAGAGGGGGGGTGAATTGGGTTTTTATTTATAAAAATGGATTTAGAAAACTTTTCTTGAAAGATTAAAATTAGTTCACTCTTTCTTTGAGAATAAAGGTGAAGAAGATGAAAATATAAGTTATCTAAGATGCAATCAAGAGCATAAAAATATTGAACAATCACAAGTGCAAGTAAATGTAAAGAGGAAAGGGATAGAGAGAGTGCAAACTCAATTTACGTGGTTCGGAAAACCTTGCCTACGTCCACGGGCTCCTAGCTCCACAAGCTAGGCTTTCCACTAAGTTGTAGAAATGTTTACAACTTGCTTGATGAACAACCTCATCAAGACTTTTTCTTCAAACCCTTGATAACACCACACCAAGAGTTCTTCTTGATGAACAACCTCACCAAGGTAACTTCCTTCTAATCTTGATAACACCACACCAAGAGTTCTTCTTGATGAACAACCTCACCAAGGCAACTTCCTTCAACCCTTGATAACATCACACCAAGAGTTCTTCTTGATGAACAACCTCACCAAGGCAACTTCCTTCAACTCTTGATAACACCACATCAAGAGTTCTTCTTGATGAATAACCTCATCAAGGAAAGAGTTCTCTCAAGGATAACTTTATCATTTACAAGAAGATCTCACTCTCACCACAATACAAGAACAAAGTAAATTTTTACAATAAAAGTACAACTCTCTTCAAAGAGTAGATAAAGAATATAAAACTCTCTAGACTTGATATATCTCTTGTTTTTTGCTTGATAAAATGCTTCTCTTGCTCTTTGTTGCTGAATGCATGAGAGAAGGGCTCCTTTTATAGGCAAATGGGATGAACTTAATCAAATGAAGACACCAACTACAAATTTTCTGCCCACCATAAAAATTATAATTTTGTCTGCCATTTTTGTCAATGTTGCGTTTGAAATTTGAAAATCTACAAAACATAAAAGATCTGCACATTTGAATAAGCTTTCCAACGCATCAAGAATCAAGTCATTTGAATATCTGTAGCTCAAGATATGGCCAAAACACCATTCGGTGCTCATGTGACTTGATTTTTCTTCCTTGTGTCAGTCCACCAAATTGAATGATAATTCTGTCAGCATTCCGTTTGAAATTTTGAATTTCTTCAAAACATAAAAGATCTGCATATATGAATAATCTTTCCAAAACATTAAGAATCAAGGAATTTGGATATCTCTATCTCAAGATATGGCCAAAACACCATTCAGTGCTCATGTGAGTTGATTTTTCTTTCTTGTGTCAGTCCACCAAATTGCATGTCAATTATGTCAGTCTTCCATTTGAAATTTGAATTGATTCAAAACATATGAAATGTGCTTCATTAAGTCAACTTTCCAATGCCATAAGAATCAAGTGATTTGGATATTCGTAACTCAAGATATGTCTAAAAGAGTATTTGGTGCTCATGTCAGCTGCTTCTATTTGTCTTTTAACTTGCATAATGATTTGGACGACCTTACACTTGAAATTTGAATTTTTTTAAAGCATATAAAATGTTATAAATTAAGTAAGCTTTCGAAAGGCTTAAGAATCACATTATTTAGACATTTGTAGAGAAATATATGACCAATTAATTGAACATTGCTCATGTGTTACATTCATTGAATCAAACCTTGTTCTTAAACTTTGGTGCCTTTAACATATAGTCTTCTCCTTAGCTTCAACACTTCATTTTAATAAGCCTTTTCTTGTTTTTACAATTATTTCAATGATATTACTCTTGCACATAAATAAACATGTTAGTAAATCTCAATGAATCAATGTGTATTGTTATCATCAAAATTATCATGTAGCCTTAGGGCTAACAGCCTAGACCTCTTCTAATGTTGTTTTGTTTGTGTTCTTACATTTAATCTAGACAAGATACACTCCTACATGTGTTGTTCAGTTGATCTTCAAGGATACTTGGGAATCAAAGTGGTGAGAAAGCACACAATTTTTGAAAGTTTGTATTCACTAGATCTTCGTCCTGGAGCCACTTCTGCTATGTCGATTTGATTGAATTTGTATCCCAAATCCTACAATTGGTATCAGAGCCTTGTTTCTTCCACTAGAGAGAGAATAAGGTATTTATTCAAATCTGATATTTTGTGCTTTAATGACATGTTATATGATGTGGTGTTAATTTCTCTAAGAAATTTTGCACGATTTTGTATGATGAATTATATATAATAATTTGTATGGTTATGTATGGGTGAGTGCTTGAACTTGTGGAGATTTCTTTGCATTTTCTTCTTGTTGATATGTAATTATTGAGGGGTGGCCCTTATGCCATTGAATTACCCTCCGTGTATATTAGATTTGTGTTGTTTTGTTCTTGTAGTTAATGTTCTTTAAGCAAAAGTATTTTCTAATTATTTAGTATATTGTATATTAAATTTAATGTAAGAACGCGAAACACGAGAAGGAATTATGGTGGTTGAATTCGGACAACATGAATAAGGGTGTAGGGTTCAAGGTTGTGTGAAGGGAGGCCAGGGTTTCAGGAAAAATTGTTTGCGCGAAAACCCAAGGCACTACCTTAAGGGTTTGCGTCCAAGGGTCTAGAGGGCTACTCTCACTCATGTGGGTAGCACAAAGCATGGCTTACACCATGTAAAGGGCCGCCCTAGGGTTTAAGGGCTAAAGCCCTAAGGCTGTGGGCCTAAAGCCCACAAAATCATGAAGTAAAAGCCCAGAAACCTGCCCTGTAGAGCTTTTGTGTTTGGGCTTCTTTGGGGCCATTTTGGGAAAACGACCAACCCTAGAACAAGTCTAGGGCATGTTGGATTGATGGCCTAAAAGGATTTTTAGAAAACCCTAAGGTTAATTAATTTGGCCCAAGTCAAAACGTGATGAGTCGAAGTCCAAAGTGTATTAGTTTTTGTTGTTTAGCTTAGTAGGCCATTGGATTGTGCTATACGGGCCTACCTTGGTGCTTTATCACTAAAGTAGGGTCCAATGGGCTTGTTATTGATGCCAAATAACCTCTAGGCAGCAAAGAAATTCATAGTATGGGGCTTGTTGGGCTTATCTAGGCTCTAATCTTGACTAGTTTTAAGAAAGTTTATCTAACAGATGCGGTTTATTTTGAAACCAAGGCCCAAGTGAGTGCAACTGCTTTAATAGATAGCCTCCCATCTTGTCCACATCATTTTGGTGGTTCTACAGCCTAAAACAGTGATAAAATCGAAGTTATATAGCCCATTAAATCAAAGATGCATTTTGTAGGGATGAAAACATTCTAGTTCTATAAGGGTATCTGTGAAAAATTTTAAAGTTTCTGGACAGCTTTAAAACACTTCACTGCATGATGAACACTTAAATATGCATGTTTAATAAGAGTTTAGTTCATCATATTGCATTAATAGTGTCATTAAATTCCTCAACTTAAGCATATTTGTAGCATTTGCATCTTCGGAATTAATTTCTCTTAATTTTGGTTTTGTTATAGGTTCGGTAAAATAGGCATAACTCTCTATTAATAGATCAGAATGGTGCAATTCTTAATGTTTTGGAAATCTGATTTAATTGTCTACAAGATTGTATTTCACAAGCATCATCAAATTCGGGCTCTTAGTAGACCAAAATTGGGCTTGAAGGGAACCCATCTACAGTCTCGGCCCAGTCTGACCAGGCCTCAGTATTTCGACCGTATCTCTCAAAATACGTATCCAAATTGTGCAAATCAAGATGTTCTAGAAAGCTGAGAGAAATATCTACAACTTTAATGAAGACATGTGATTAAAATTCACAACATTTCGATGTCAAAATTGATGGTCAAAGTCGGTGCCTAATGATCCCAATTGTCAAAGATATTTACAACTAATATTTGACAATTATGCCCTTGGAATTTGACAAGTTTGCCCCTGGATGTATCTATAAATAGAGGTGCCTTGTGACCCATTAGGGCATCTTGGCCTTGGCTGGAACATTTTGGCTTTGGCTAGGATCTTGTATTGTGTTTTGTGTGTTTATGTTATTAATGAATTTTCTTTTTCTTACATTTTATTTTTCTTTCTATTATAATGTTCTTCTAATTTCTCTTTTGCTAAGGTGAAAGGGTGAAACCCTTGATATGAGAATAAGGATTCTCTAACCCTTAATATGTGCTTAAAAAATCTTAATCTTATAATGTTTATTCAATATGATTTATATTAATTTTCTTAATCAATTTTGACACCGCTCGTAAAGTGGAGGTCTTGATCCATTGTTGACAATCCTTGGCACATCAAATGCTTGGATCCTTTCTAGATGATGTATGGTTCTTCCTTACCGACACGAATCTAGTTAGGAACCTTGATTTGTTGTAGACATATTGTGATTGGCACATTGGATGCTTGAACCCATTTACAAGAAGTGGTATAAATATTGGTAACGAAACAAATATAATTCATATAACTAAAATGGGTTAATTATACTTATTTGAAATATCAAGGGCGGATCCCCTAACCTTAGCCTTCATTGTTATTGTGTTAATTCCTCTTGTGTTTTAATTATTCTATTGTTTATGAACTTTTTATTTTATTTACTATGGTAGGTTCTACCACCTTATGAAATTGTTCTTTAATTTACAATGGTTGTTTATACCACCTATTTCCATGGATGGTTTTACCTCCTCTTGCTTTTTGTTTTATATTTAAATGGTCGGTAATACCACCTACCATCTTACATATTTATTGATATTATTTTGTCATTTCTTTGAATTATTCATATCATATTTGCTTATCTTATAATTTGTAACGCTAAAATTTCCTTCCTCGTGGATCGACCTCGGTCTCACCGGGATTATTACTTCGACACTCCTATACTTGGGAGACAATCCTTTTTCGGATGTGTCAAGTTTTTGGCGCCATTGCCGGGGAAGGTAAAAATTGGCGTGCAAAATTGTAAGTGTTCTCTTTTCTCATCTTAGATCTAAATTTTTTATTTTTTTGTGTGTTCATCTTTTCCCCTCTTTTCTTCTCTCTTTCTTGCATGAAAATTTGGTCACGAACATCTAGTGGTAGACTTGTTAGAAAAACATCATCTTCCTTGGAAAACTTGGCCGACAATCTAGTGGAAAGGTTCACGGATGAAGGGGACAACCGTTCCCAACAAAATGATCAAACCCAACGAAGAACCCTCAGAGATTACATGAATCCGGTAAGGACTAGTGCACCATCTTGTGTAGTTTCTCCTCCAGATTCAAACCATTTCAATTTCAAACCAAGTTTTGTTCGACTTCTACCCACTTTTCATGGCCTTGACATAGAGAACCCATATTCGTACTTGAAACTCTTTGAAGAGGTATGTAGCTCCTACACTGACCCAAATTGTAGCATAAACACCATTAGATTAAAGCTTTTTCCTTTTTCTTTAAAAGATAAAGCTAGAACATGGCTACAAAATTTGAGGTCGAATTCCATCAATTCATGGGATGAGATGAAACAACAATTTTTGAAAAATTTTTTTCCTACCCATAGAACAAATTCTCTTAAAAGACAAATTTCTGATTTCTCTAAAAAACAATGGGAAACCCTTTACCAATGTTGGGATAGATATAAAGAACTACTTAATACCTGTCCTCACCATGGGTTTGAAACTTGGAGAATAGTTGCACATTTCTATGAAGGGTTAACACCTCAAGATAGGCAACTAGTGGAATTAATGTGTAATGGAGAATTTAAAGAAAAAGACCCTGAGGAAGCACTTGACTTCCTAGATTCCTTGGCAGAAAAGGCACAAAATTGGGACACTGCTGGCACCTATGGGGTACCAAGCAAGGCCCAAACCTCGACATCCAATAGAGGTATTTACAACCTTAGGGAAGACAATGACCTTCAAGCCAAATTCGCATCCCTAGCTAGAAAAGTCGAGGCTTTAGAGATGAAAAAGAGTGGTCAATTGAAATCTATTCAAGAAAATGTCTGTAACATTTGTGATGACAATGACCATTCTACTGATGATTGCCCAACTTTGCCTGCCCTTAGGGAATGTCTCCATGAAGAAGCCAATGCCTTGAACACTTTCAAAAGGCCAAATCACAATCCATATTCACAAACCTACAATCCTGGTTGGAGAAATCATCCAAATTTTAGCTGGAAAAATGACAATCATGCACAATCTTCACAAGTCCCTTTTCAAACACGACAAAATTTTCAAAATTCTCATGATCATGCATATGCTCCTCCTCCTAGGAAAGACCTTCAAGAAACATTGCATTCATTCATTACAAAGCAAGAGACTTTCAATAGTCAAACTACTCAAACATTAGCAAATTTGTCAGAAACTCTTGCAAAATTTGCATCGACATTTAGCATCCAAGAGAAGGGAAAATTTCCTTCTCAAACATTGCAAAACCCCAAAGATCCATCTAACTCAAATGCAGGAAGTTCAAGTAACCATTACTTTGACCAAGCCAAGTCAGTCATGACCCTTCGCAATGGTAAGATTGTTGAAAAACACATTCCTGACCCTTGTGAGAAAGAAGAAGAATCGATCTCTAAAGGGCAGGAAGAGGCTGCTAAACTAACACCTAGCGAAGAGGAAACCATATCCTCATCTGTGCCTCCATTTCCTCAAGCATTAGCCAGACAAAAGAAGCAAACTCACAATTCTGAAATCTTTGAAATTTTCAAACAGGTAAAGGTCAACATTCCCTTGCTTGATATGATCAAACAGGTACCTTCTTATGCAAAATTTTTGAAAGACTTGTGCACTGTGAAAAGAAAACTGAATGTGAAAAAGAAGGCCTTTCTATTTGAGCAGGTAAGTGCTATTCTTCAAAATAATAATACAGTGAAATATAAGGATCCAGGTTGTTCTACAATTTCATGTGTTATTGGACACCATAAAATTGAACAAGCTTTACTTGATCTTG